>WNWK01029759.1:0-24100 GCA_009830355.1 Cherax destructor
TGTCAGGAAGTGGAATAGCCTAGAAAGTGACGTAGTGGAGGCAGGAACCATACATAGTTTTAAGACTAGGTTTGATAAAGCTCATGGAGCAGGGAGAGAGATGACCTAGTAAAAATCAGTGAAGAGGCGGGGCAAGGAGCTATGACTCGACCCCTGCAACCACAAATAGGTGAGTACACACACACACAACGAATAAGATGATGACGTCACTCGTCAGAAAGTGTCAGGAGGCTGTGGAGTATTTCATGTCCAGACGAAGGAAAAGTGTAAGAATAAAGAGAACCCGATGGTTCACTCACTGATCAAGAACCCGATGGTTCACTCACTGATCAAGAACCCGATGGTTCACTCACTGATCAAGAACCCGATGGTTCACTCACTGATCAAGAACCCGATGGTTCACTCACTGATCAAGAACCCGATGGTTCACTCACTGATCAAGAACCCGATGGTTCACTCACTGATCAAGAACCCGATGGTTCACTCACTGATCAAGAACCCGATGGTTCACTCACTGATCAAGAACCCGATGGTTCACTCACTGATCAAGAACCCGATGGTTCACTCACTGATCAAGAACCCGATGGTTCACTCACTGATGAAGATCCCGGTGGTTCACTCACTGATCAAGAACCCGATGGTTCACTCACTGATCAAGAACCCGATGGTTCACTCACTGATCAAGAACCCGATGGTTCACTCACTGATCAAGAACCCGATGGTTCACTCACTGATCAAGAACCCGATGGTTCACTCACTGATCAAGAACCCGTGGTTCACTCACTGATCAAGAACCCGATGGTTCACTCACTGATTAAGAACCCGATGGTTCACTCACTGATCAAGAACCCGATGGTTCACTCACTGATCAAGAACCCGATGGTTCACTCACTGATCAAGAACCCGATGGTTCACTCACTGATGAAGATCCCGGTGGTTCACTCACTGATGAAGAACCCGATGGTTCACTCACTGATGAAGAACCCGGTGGTTCACTCACTGATCAAGAACCGAAAAAAAAATGTTCAAGTGTTTAAATTCTATAGAAAGCGAATGACAGACGAAAGCAGAGATAAAGCAAAAGAGCCTGAAACGAGGTTGCAAAGATGAGGAAAGACAGAGACAAAATGAAACTGATGCAGCAGGAAAAGCAAAGTCAGGTGTGAAAGTGATTTACATTCACAAAAGAAGAAAGATGACAAAAGATCAATCAAATAATACGATTAAAGAGGAAAGACGGAAGCTGACGCTAAATGACCAGGATGTTTCCAAGGTGTTGAACAAACTATTTAAAGAGATGTTCATTTGATAATAGTGGCAACACCTGAGCTCCGAAGAGGAAGGATACCATACACACAACAAGGATACCATACACACAACAAGGATGCCATACACACAACAAGGATACCATACACACAACAAGGTACCATACACACAACAAGGATACCATACACACAACAAGGATACCATACACACAACAAGGATACCATACACACAACAAGGATACCATACACACAACAAGGATACCATACACACAACAAGGATACCATACACACAACAAGGATACCATACACACAACAAGGATACCATACACACAACAAGGATACCATACACACAACAAGGATACCATACACACAACAAGGATACCATACACACAACAAGGATACCATACACACAACAAGGATACCATACACACAACAAGATACCATACACACAACAAGGATACCATACACACAACAAGGATAACATACACACAACAAGGATACCATACACACAACAAGGATACCATACAAACAATGATTCCATATACACAACAAGGATACCATACACACAACAAGGATACCATACACACAACGGATGCCATACACACAACAAGGATACCATACACACAACAAGGATACCATACACACAACAAGGATACCATACACACAAGATACCATACACACAAAGATACCATACACACAACAAGGATACCATACACACAAGGATTACCATACACACAACAAGGATACCATACACACAACAAGGATACCATACACACAACAAGGATACCATACACACAACAAGGATACCATACACACAACAAGGATACCATACACACAACAAGGATACCATACACACAACAAGGATACCATACACAAACAAGGATACCATACACACAACAAGGATACCATACACACAACAAGGATACCATACACACAACAAGGATACCATACACACAACAAGGTTACCATACACACAACAAGGATACCATACACACAACAAGGATACCATACACACAACAAGGATACCATACACACAAGGATACCATACACACAACAAGGATACCATACACAAAAGGATACCATACACACAAGGATACCATACACACAAGGATACCATACACACAAAGATACCATACACAAACAAGGATACCATACACACAACAAGGATACCATACACAACAAGGATACCATAATAAAAAGGATACCATACAAAATAAGGATACATACACAAACAAGGATACCATACAACAACAAGGATACCATACAAAAAGGATACCATACACACAACAAGGATACATACACACAACAAGGATCCACACAAGTACACAAAAATACATACACAAAATACCATACAAAAGTCATACACAAAAGGATACATACCTACACAAAAGGATACCATACACAAGGTAACAACAACAGGACATACACAAATACCATACACAAAAGGATACATACAAGGATACATACACACAACAAGGTACATACACAAGGATACCATACCAAAATACCATACAAAAGTCTACACAAAAATAATACAACAAAAGGATACATACAAAGATACCATACACAAAAGTACTACCCAACAAGGATACCAAACACAAATACCATAACAAGATCCATACACAAAAGGATCATACACAAGATACCATACAAACAAGGCTACACAAAGGATATAACCAATACCATACCAAAAGGATACTACAAAGATACATAACAAGATACATACAAAGATATAAAAGGATCATACACAAATACATACAAAAGATACCATACAAAAGGATACATACAACAAAGTACACACAAAGGTCATAACCAAGGATACTACACACAAGACATACAACAAGGATATACAAAAGGATACATAAAAAAAGGATACCAAGGTCCATACACAAAGGACCAACAAGATACCTACACAAAATACCATACAAAGATACTACACAATAATCACACAAGTACAAGTACTAACAAAAGACATCAAAAGGATACAACACAAAGGATATACAAGATACAACACAATACATAACATCCAAGATACATAACAAGATACCACAAAGATACCACACAAGATCATAACAAGATCAACAACAACAAGGATACATACAACAATCACAACATAAAGATAAACAAAGGATACCAACCAAAAGATACATAACAAGATCCTAAAAAAGGATACATACACACAGATCTACACACAAAGGATACCCAACCACACAAATCATACACAAGGATCCATACAAGATCTACACAAAGGATAAACAAAGATACCATAAAAAAGGTAAACCAACAGTATACAAGATATACAACAACACCTACCATACACACAAAAGGTACCATACACACAACAGGATACCATACACACAACAAGGATACCATACACACAAAAGATACCAATACACCAACAAGGATACCATACACACAAAAGGATACCATACACAAAAGGATACCATACACACAACAAGGATACCATACCAACACAACAAGGATACCATACACAAAAGGATACCATCACACAACAAGGATACCATACACACAACAAGGATACCATAACAACAAAAGGATACACACAACAAGGATACCATACACACAACAAGGATACCATACACTAAAAAAAGGATACCATACAACAACAAGGATACCATACACACAAAAGGATAATACAAACAACAAATACATACACACAAAAGGATACCATACAACAACAAGGATACATACACACAAAAGGATACCATACACACAACAAGGATACATACACAAAAGATACCATACCACACAAAACAAAGATACCATACACACAAAAGGATACCAAAAACAACAAGGATACCATACACACAACAAGATACCATACACAACAAGGATACATACACACAACAAGGATACATAACAACAAGGATACATCACAAAATATAAAACAATACCATACACAACAAGGATACCATACACACAAAAGGATACCATACAACAACAAGGATACCATAAAACAAGGATACCTACAACAACAAGGATACATACACAACAAGGATACCATACACAAAAGGATACCATACACCAACAAGGATACCATACACACAACAAGGATACCATACACCAAAAGGATACCATACACACAACAAGGATACCAACACAACAAGGATACCATACCAAAATAAACAAATAACAAAATATAATAAAAGGATAAATAAAAAGGATACCATACACACAACGGATACCATACACACAACAAGGATACATACACAAAAGGATACCATACACACAACAAGGATACCACACACAAAGATACCATACAAAAGATACCATACACAAATATGATACACACACAACAAGGATACCTACACACAGATACCACACACAAGATACTTAAACAAGGATACATACAACAAGGATACAACACAAGGATACATAACAAAAGATCATACACAACAGATACATACACAACAAGGATACCATCAACACAGATACCAAACACAAATACCATAAAAAAGGATAATAAAAATACCATACACACAACAAGGATACCATACACACAACAAGGATACCATACACACATCAAGGATACCATACACACATCAAGATATACCATACATACAACAAGGATACGATACACACAACAAGGATACCATACACACAACAAGGATAACATACACACAACAAGGATACCATACACACAACAAGGATACCATACACAAAAGAGAACCATACACACAACAAGGATACCATCCAAGATACCAAGTGAATATTTGAGAGCCCCATACATCAAAGACCTGTCAAATACCACAATGTATCTGTAGAAGGCCAACAGCACCAGCTGAACCACTCAGGTCTACGCAAGTCACTGCATTCTGAACACTTGCCAAAAATATGGAGGACAGATAATATTGTCGTAATATTTAAGAAAGGAGACAGAAAGCAGTGAGGAAGTGGAAGAGGACCAGAAATAGAGTAAAGATTCTGAGTCAGAAGATGTAGATCACAGTAAAGGGTAAAGAACTAGAGTTGATCATAATGCCGGAGACATATCAGCTGAGTAACTTCTGTAGCTATTGCTCGTTTGGCAGACATTATAATAACCTTCATGAATGTCAACTATGAGAGTATTCATGGCGCTTTTAAACATATGTCTGGTCAGTCTTGAAGAATGCACCACCAGCATGATAAAAAAAAAGTGGTGAAAATGCAGAAGTGTGAAACGAAGTTACTTGCACAACTACAGGTAAACAGAAACTTCAGAAACTTAATTTGGCTTCATTAGAGGACAGACGAATCAGTTAGTTCAGATATAATACCATAAAAAAACAGAGTAATTGACAGAGCAGACACGATTGACTGAATGGTGGGTAACAAGTTCACAGATGGAAGTTAAAGACATAGATGAGTTACAGAGATGTCAGGAAGTATTTCAGCTTCATGGTTATCAACAAGTGGAATAATGTGGATGAAGAAGTAGTGACGACAGGTCTATGCTAATTTATGAGTAGGGATGACAGGCTACGAAGCTAAAAGAGAGGTAATCTGCACACTGAAGTAATTAGAGGACACATGCTGAAAATAAGACAGCCTGAATGTAAGATAAATCTGGAAGGGCAATGAAGACCAGAAAAAGAGTACAGGTGCCCAGTACAAAGGCTACAAATCTTCTTCAAGAAGGTGCCTGAGGCACCTATCAACTAAATAACCAACGAGACAAAACGTTAAATCTAAGACTAGGTTTTGGAAACGTCAACAATAAGTCTTTTGCAATCTATGGCATAAATCAACAAAACTTGAAACATATCTGCTCATGTGTATTATCTGTCCATATGTGTGTGTACGTTTCGTGTTTATATGTGTGTTACTTGTTCATAAGTGTCTGTATTATGTGTTCAAGTGAGTGTTGCGTGTCCATGTGTGTGTTGCTTGTTAATGTGTGTGTTACCAGCTCATAAGTGTGTGTGTGTTATTAGTTCTTGCGAGTGTTATCTGGCCATGTGTGTGTGTGTGTTTCCTGTTTTTGTGTTTATGAGTGTGTGTGTTATTTGTTCATGTGCTTGTTTCAGATGTTTGCTTTGTTTATTTGTGTTATCACTTGTACTCTTTTCATGCGTGCGTTTATTTCCATGTATATTCTTGTTCATGTGAGTCTATTCCTTCCGTGTGTGTGTATGTGTGTGTGTACTCACCTAGTTGTGGTTGCAGGGGTCGAGTCATAGCTCTTGGCCCCGCCTCTTCACTGGCCGCTACTGGGTCACTCTCCCTGCGTCATAAGCTTTATCATACCTCTGCTTAAACCAATGTATTGAGCCTGCCTCCACTACATCGCTTCCTAAACTATTCCACTTCCCGACCACTCTGTGACTGAAGAAATACTTCCTAACATCTCTGTGATTCATTTGAGTCTTCAGCTTCCAACTGTGTCCCCTTGTTGCTGTGTCCCATCTCTGGAACATTCTGTCTCTGTCCATTTTGTCAATTCCTCTCAGTATCTTATATGTTGTTATCATATCCCCTATCTCTCCTGTCCTCCAGTGTCGTCAGGTCGATTTCCCTTAACCTCTCCTCGAGGACATACCCCTTAGCTCCGGGACTAGTCTTGCTGCAAACCTTTGCACTTTCTCGAGCTTCTTCACGTGCTTGGCTAGGTGTGGGTTCCAAACTGGTGCTGCATACTCCAGTATGGGCCTAACGTACACAGTATACAGGGTCCTGAACGATTCTTTATTAAGATGTCGGAATGCTGTTCTTAGGTTTGCTAGGCGCCCATATGCTGCAGCAGTTATTTGTTGATGTGGCCTCAGGAGATGTTCCTGGTGTTATACTCACCCCAAGATCTTTTTCCTTGACTGAGGTTTGCAATCCTGGCCCCTAGACTGTAACTCTGTCTGCGGTCTTGTTTGCCCTTCCCCAATCTTCATGACTTTGCACTTGGTGGGGTTGAACTCCAGGAGCCAGTTGTGTACCAGCTTGCAGCCTGTCCAGATCCCTTTGTAGTTCTGCTTGGTCCTCGTCCGATTGAATTCTTCTCATCAACTTCACATCATCTGCAAACAGGGACACTTCGGAGTCTATTCCTTCCGTCATGTCGTTCACAAATACCAGAAACAGCACTGGTCCCAGGACTGACCCCTGTGGAACCCCGCTCGTCACCGGCGCCCACTCTGACACCTCGCCACGTACCATGACTCGCTGCTGTCTTCCTGATAGGTATTCCCTGATCCATTGTAGTGCCTTCCCTGTTACCCCTGCCTGGTCCTCCTGCTTCTGCACTAATCTCTTGTGTGGAACTGTGTCAAACGCTACTTACAATCCAAGAATATGCAATCTACCCACCCCTCTCTCTCTTGTCTTATTGCTGTCACCCTGTCGTAGAACTCCAGTAGGTTTGTGACAGGATTTCCCGTCCCTGAAACCATGCTGGCTGTCGTTGATAATCTCATTCCTTTCTAGGTGCTCCACCACTCTTCTCTTGACTATCTTCTCCATGACCTTGCATACTATACATGTCAGTGACACTGGTCTGTAGTTTAGTGCTACGTTCCTGTCTCCTTTTTTAAAAAATTGGAACTACATTTGCTGTCTTCCATACCTCAGGTAGTTGCCCTGTTTCGATAGATGTGTTGAAGATCATTGTTAGGGGTACACATAGCTCCTCTGCTCCCTCTCTCAGGACCCTTGAAGAGATGTTATCCGGCCCCATCGCCTTTGAGGTGTCTAGCTCGCTTAGTAGCCTCTTCACTTCCTCCTCAGTTGTGTGTATTTTGTCCAGCACTTGATGGTGTACCCTACCTCTCCTCCTTTCTGGAGGCCCTTCTATCTCCTCTGTGAACACCTCTTTGAATCTCGTGTTGAGCTTCACACACTTCACGGTCATTTCTTTGACCTCCCTCCTACCTTCCTCAGCCTGATCACCTGGTCCTTGACTGTTGTTCTCCTCCTGATGTGGATGTACAGCAGCTTTGGGTCAGATTTGGCTTTCGCTGCTATGTCATTCTCGTACTGTCTTTGGGCCTCCCTTCTGACCTGTGCATATTCATTTCTGGCCCTACGACTGCTCTCCTTATTCTCCGGGGTTCTTTGCTTTCTGTACCTCTTCCATTCCCTGGCACACATGGTTTTGGCTTCCCTGCACCTTTGGGTGAACCACGGGCTCATCCTGTCTTTTTCGCTTCTCCTGTTACCCTTGGGTATAAACTTCTCCTCAGCTTCCTTGCAAATTGTTGTCATATATTCCATCATCTCGTCTACTGACTTCCCTGCCAGTTCTCTGTCCCACTGAACTCCGTGCAGGAAGTTCTTCATGCCCACGTAGTCACCTTTCATGTAGTTTGGCTTCATTCGTGCAGCCCTTTCTGCTTCCCCCTCCACTTGTAACTCTACTATGTATTCGAAACTTAGAACCATATGATCACTGGCCCCAAGGGGGCTTTCATGTGTGATGTCCTCAATATCTGCACTACTCAGGGTGAATACTAGGTCCAGTCTCGCTGGTACGTCCTCACCTCTCTCTGTGGTAGTGTCCCTTACGTGTTGGTACATGATATTTTCCAGTACCACCTCCAGCATCTTAGCCCTCCACGTTTCTTGGCCCCCATGTGGCTCTAAGTTCTCCCAATCAATTTCCTTATGGTTGAAGTCACCCATGATCAGTAGTTTCGCCCTGCTCGCATGAGCCCTTCTGGCCACTTCTGCCAGTGTGTCAATCATCGCTCTGTTACTCTCATCATACTCTTGCCTTGGCCTCCTGCTGTTCTGTGGTGGGTGATACTTCACTGCAATTACCACCTTGGGACCTCCAGACTGTAGCATCCCTTCTAAGTAATCCTCAGCTTCTCCTCTGTCTGTGTGTGTGTGTGCGTGTGAGTGTGTGTGTGTGTGTGTGTGTGTGTGTGTGTGTGTGTGTGTGTGTGTGTGTGTGTGTGTGTGTGTGTGTGTGTGTGTGTGTGTGTGTGTGTGTGTGTGTGTGTGTACTCACCTAATTGTGGTTGCAGGGGTAGATTCATAGCTCCTGGCCCCGCGTCTTCACTGGCTGCCACTAGGTTCACTCTCTGATCCATTAGCTTTATCATACCTCTTCTTAAAGCTATGTATAATACCTGCCTCCACTACCTCTCTTCCAAACATCCCTGTGATTCATCTGAATCTTCAACTTCCGATTGTGACCTCTTGTTGCTGTGTTCCATCTATGGAACATCATATCTGTCCACCTTGTCGATTCCTCTCAGTAATTTATATGTCGTTACCATGTCATCCCTGTCCTCCAGTGTCGTCAGGTCGAGTTTTCTTAACCTCTCCTCTTAGAGTAGTCCCGGAGCTAAGGACATGCCCTTTAGCTCCGGGACTAGTCTCGTTGCAAACCTTTGCATTTTCTCTAGTTTCCTGACATGCTTGGCCAGGTGAGGGTTCCAAATTGGAGCTGCTTACTCCAATATGGGCCTGACGTACACCGTTTACAGGGTCCGTAACGACTCCTTACTGAGATGTCGGAATGTTATTCTTAGGTTCGCTAGCCGCCCATATACTGCAGCAGTTATTTGGTTGATGTGTGCCTCAGGACAAGTGCTCGGTATTATACACACTCCGAGATCCTTTTCCTTGAGTGAGGTTTGTAGTCTTTGGCCCCCTTAGACTGTACTCTGTCTGCGGTCTTCTTTGCCCTTCCCTGATATTCATGGCTTTGCACTTGCTTGGGTTGAACTCCAGGAGCCAGTTGCTGGACCAGGCCTGCAGCCTGTCCAGATCAATCTGTAGTCCTGCCTTATCCACCTCCGACTGAATTCTCCTCATTAACTTTACATCGTCTGCAAACAAGGACACTTCTGAGTCTATTCCTTCCGCCGTCATGTCATTCACATATACCAGAAACAACAGCGGTCCTAGGACTGACCTCTGTGGAACCCCTCTCATCACAGGCGTACATTCTAACATCACGTACCATGACTCGCTGCTGCCTTCCCGTCTCGTGTGTGGAAGTGTGTCAAAATCCTTCTTGCAGTCCAAGAAAACATAATCCACCCACCATTGTGAAAAATATAGACAATATGAAAACTGCAACACGGTTTGTTGATAGTAATGTTACCTAAGAATGAAACAAACCCCAGTTAAAGGTTTAGTATTCTGGGAAGACATCACATTTTTCAATATATATGTGAGACATCACCGTTGTGACTGTGGGATATCACTCTCTTAATTATATTTGTCGTATAACAACTTCACTATCTGTTTTTTTTATAAACCTTACTCTGTTTTACTACCTTTGAGGGGACATAACCCTCTTTGCTATGTATACGGGTCATCACCCTCTTCACTGTCCTTATCTAATAAATTGCATTGTTAGTATAAGGTATCAGCATGCGGCTCACTTATCAAAGACTAATAACATTGTGATTTCACTTGCACATGTCATGAGATGGATCGTAGGAGTCCTGACTCTTCCATCATCTAACTAACAAGATGGATCGTAGGAGTCCTGACTCTTCCATCATCTAACAAACAAGATGGATCGTAAGAGTCCTGACTCTTCCATCATCTAACTAACAAGATGGATCGTAGGAGTCCTGACTCTTCCATCATCTAACAAACAAGATGGATCGTAAGAGTCCTGACTCTTCCATCATCTAACAAACAAGATGGATCGTAGGAGTCCTGACTCTTCCATCATCTAACAAACAAGATGGATCGTAGGAGTCCTGACTCTTCCATCATCTAACAAACAAGATGGATCGTAGGAGTCCTGACTCTTCCATCATCTAACTAACAAGATGGATCGTAGGAGTCCTGACTCTTCCATCATCTAACAAACAAGATGGATCGTAGGAGTCTTGACTCTTCCATCATCTAACAAACAAGATGGATCGTAGGAGTCCTGACTCTTCCATCATCTAACAAACAAGATGGATCGTAGGAGTCCTGACTCTTCCATCATCTAACAAACAAGATGGATCGTAGGAGTTTTGACTCTTCCATAATCTAACAAACAAGATGGATCGTAGGAGTCCTGACTCTTCCATCATCTAACAAACAAGATGGATCGTAGGAGTTTTGACTCTTCCATCATCTAACAAACAAGATGGATCGTAGGAGTTTTGACTCTTCCATCATCTAACAAACAAGATGGATCGTAGGAGTCCTGACTCTTCCATCATCACACTAACAAGATGGATCGTAGGAGTCCTGACTCTTCCATCATCTAACAAACAAGATGGATCGTAGGAGTCCTGACTCTTCCATCATCACACTAACAAGATGGATCGTAGAAGTCCTGACTCTTCTATTATCTAACAAACAAGATGGATCGTAGGAGTCCTGACTCTTCCATCATCTAACAAACAAGATGGATCGTAGGAGTCCTGACTCTTCCATCGTTCAGGAAGGAATCCCCTGTTATAATCCATCGCCCTGGATGTATTTCCTTGTCATTTTCTATCGCCCTGGATCAGTTTTCCTGTCATTTTCAATCGAACTTCACGGGTTTTCCCTGTCATTTTCCATCGTTATAGACTGTTTTACTGTCATATTCCATCACTCTGAACTTGTTTCTCTCTCATATTTCCTCGCCCTTTATTGGTCTCCATGTCATTTTCCGTCGCCTGGAAGGGTTTCTCTATCGTATTCAATTGCCCTGGACGGGCTTCACTTTCATTTTCCATCGTTCTGGACGGGTTTCCCTCTCATTATCCACCACCCTGGACACGTTTTTCTGTCATTTTCCATCTTTCTCGAGTTTTTTTTTTTTGTCATATTCCATCGGTATTGTTTTCCTGTCAATTTCATTCTTCCTGAACTGTTTTCCTCTATCGTCTTCCATCGTCCTGGATGGTTTTCCTGTCACTTTCTATTCCTTTGAAATGTTTTCCCTGTTCGTTTTCCGTCCCCCTGAACTGTTTTCCCTGTCATTTTCCATCGACCTGGACGATTTTCTGTCTTTTTTCATGTCCCTGGATATTTTTTGCCATTTTCCCTCGTTCTGGACGGGTTTCCCGTCATATTCCATCGATCTTGATTGGTTTTCCCGTCATATTCCATCGATCTTGATTGGTTTTCCCGTCATATTCCATCGATCTTGATTGGTTTTCCCGTCATATTCCATCGATCTTGATTGGTTTCCCCGTCATATTCCATCGGCCAGAACTGTTTTAGCTGCCACTTCCTGTCCACTCCCTGTATTTTCCATCGCAGTGGACACGTTCTTCTGTCATATTCCATCATATATCCCTGGATTAGTTTGTCATTCTTGACGGGTTTCTCTCTTGTTTTCCATCGACATGGTTTTGTTTCCCTCTCCTATTCCATCGTTCTGGATAGGATTCCCTCTTATATTCTATCTTTCTAGACGGTTTTCCCTGTCATATTCCATCGCTATGGACGGGATTCCCTCTCATATTCCATCGTTTAGGATGGGTTTCCCTTTCATTTTCTATCGTCCTGAACTTGTTTCTCCTGTCATTTTCTGTCGTCCTGAAGGGGCGGCTGACAGTAGAGCGAGGCAAGACACGAAAAAATCGAAAAAAAAAATGAGTTAAGCTTACCGAAAAATAGCTCAACAATCTGGCAACATTTTGGTGTATGTCTCGTCTCTTTACGATAATTAGAAAAAAAGTTATCGTAATTATAGTAACTGGGGTAATTGCGTCATTATCGTAACGCACACAATAATAGTAGTACATTTATGGTAATTTTTAGCCTTTTTCCGTATTTTTTTCTTATACTTTTGTGCGAAATGCTTCAAATTACTGATTGGTAACTCTCACGGTTGGTGTAGCAAGATGATAATGGTAATAGTCTCAGGTAAGAGCCTTCAGTAGGGCGAGTGTGAAGGGCGGACAGACGAAGAATAGATGATGAGAGGAAGATCTTGGGTCGGAGATAAAGAGCCAGGGCTAAACCCAGCTGCGTGGCGTTGTGAGGCGATGAATGATGGCAGGATAGAAGACCATGGTGTGTGCAGTGCTCGCTGGCTCGTTGACATGTGGCTGGATCATGACTGGCTGGGCGTCAGGTGGGCGAGGCTCAGGTCGGGCAGAGTTCTGGGAGCAGGGTGTCTGCAGTGCTCGATGGTTTGTTGTCATGTGGCTGGATCATGTAGATGCTGGTTGAGCGTCAGGTGCACGGGAACTCTGGTCGAGGCATTTGATTGCTTTTTATTGTTTGGGGCGGAGAATATTTTGTTTTATAATTTGAAACATTGGGTTAGGAGCTTCGGTCCTTAATTTTTTGAAGTCTCTCTTGGACATGTAATATAGTTTGAATTTTTGAGTGGATTTCACGTTGGAGGCGATTTTAAGCAGCATTTGTCTATAGCTCATTTCATACTGTGGTTCGATAACATATTTTACTGTTCCGTCTTGCAGGTGATCGATAACATCATCAGGTTGCATTACGTCAGGGAAGGCAGAAGTGGTGTATAGTGTTCCTGAGGACGATGCTGTCAGTGGTGGTGTTTTCATCGACGTTTTCTTCAATGGTTTCTGTGATGTTTTCTTCGGTGTTTTCTTCGTTGTTTTCTTCTCTTTCGTCGGAGGATTCTTCAGTGGATTCATGTAGTACTTCTGTTTCTTCTGTAGTTGTGTGGAGTATGGGTTGGGGTTCTTGATAATTTTCGGTTTGCTGGAGAGGTTGTGGTTGTTGAGAGGTGGATGTTGTCGGTGATGGCGGTTCTGAGGTGTGTTCAGGTCCAGTGTCGGGAGTTTCGCTTGATATGGAGGTGAAGTTGACGATGTTTGGGACAATCCTGAGTAGGTTTTTCGAAGGTGGAGAGTCAGGAAATTCGAAATTAGGCATGTTATTTAGGCGGAATAGTTCGTTGATTGTCTTGTTGAAGGTGCCGGGGTTTGTAGCATTAGCAAGGTGTGCATACATCATGCAGTATAGCACCTTGGATGGGGCAGCGTCAGGAAGTGCAGAGGTGGAGTTTGAGTTAGATGGATACTGTTGTGTTGCTTGGAGAATTTTTTTGGTGTCAGATTGTAGTTTAGTTATAGCGGCAAAAGTCGGCGATTTTTGGCTGCTTTTCTTTGCTTCTTCTTTGAATTTTTTTGTGAGGATTTCTTTTCTTAGAGGGCATTTAGCAGCAAGGGTATGGTGAGTACCTTTACAGTAGAGGCAGGTAGGAGTGGCAGTGTTGGTGGGACAGGTTTTGAAGTCATGACCTTCCTTGCAGCAGTTGGAGCAAAACTTCTTATCCTTAACAGTGCATTCGGTCGTTGTATGTAGGTAAGATTAGCAGTTTCAGCAGGGAGAGATGTGGGCGAAGCGTTCTGGTTCTATATTACGAGGATGTAAGAACATAAGAACATAAGAATGGAGGAACACTGCAGAAGGCCTACTGGCCCATACAAGGCAGGTCCTTATCAAAACCACCACTACCTAAGAATTTATTCCCGTACTCACGACACTAGTCAAACCCAGCCCCTCCCACTCATATATTTGTCCAATCTCTTTTTAAATCCACCCAAGGTCCCAGCCTCTATCACCCCACTCGGAAGATTGTTCCACGCATCTACAACTCTGTTCGAAAACCAGTACTTGCCTATGTCCTTTCTAAATCTAAATTTATCCAATTTAAATCCGTTATTTCTGGTTCTTACTTGGTTCGATATCCTCAGTATTTTATTAATATCTCCTTTGTTTATACCCATCATCCACTTGTACACCTCGATGATATCTCCCCCATTCTACGCCCTCCAGAGAGTGGAGATTCAACGCTCTAAGTCTATCTTCATACGGGAGATTTCTTATACTGTAAATCATTTTAGTCATTCTTCTTTGTATGTTCTCAATGAATCTATATCCATCCTGTAGTAGGTGACCAAAACTGAGCTGCATAATCCAAATGAGGTCTCACTAGTGATGTATAGAGCTGTAAAATAACTTTTGGACTTCTGTTGCTTATACTTCTTGAAATAAATCCTAGTAATCTGTTAGCCTTATTGCGCACACTTAGGCACTGTTGTCTTGGCTTTAGATTCCTGCTTACCATGACTCCCAAGTCTTTTTCACATTCTGTATGATCAAGCTCTACTTCACCTAGTTTATAAATTCGAGGGATATTTTCATTACCAACGACTAGCACCTTACACTTGTCCACATTAAACTTCATCTGCCACTTTTCAGACCAAGACATTAATTTGTCCAAATCCTCCTGGAGTTCACTGGTATCCTGCTCAGAATGAATTATACGGCCTATTTTTGTATCATCAGCAAATTTACTCATGTCACTTGCAATTCCTTCATCAAGGTCATTTATGTAAATTATGAACAACAATGGGCCCAAAACTGATCCTTGTGGAACGCCACTATGAGATTGCCAGGCCGTCTGACAGAGCTCTATCCGCCATTTCGATGTCTGTGAAAGTTACTTTGATCATTGATGTTGCATTTGGAATTTTCGTTATGTTATCAATTGAAGAACAAAACTCCTGAGTTTTGTTCTTCAATTGATGCCTTCAGGTCCTCTGTCGGTTGGGTTGTGATAATTTTGTCCAGTCTTTTCACAGAAACGGAACGTTTCGCCAGCAGTGAGGGTGAAGGGGAGATGGTGAATTGGCGGTCATTTAGTGTCTTCTTAGCAGTGTCGTCGGTCAGTTTTGATGCTTCGTGGTCGTCGGTGCAGACTACTAAGAAAGAGTCTTTGAGTGAGTGGATGGCTGTAAATTTGACCTGCAAGCAAGTCTTTACAAGGGCTAGTTTCGAGGAATCGTTGATTACACCGTATTTTGGCTTAATCTTAACACGATGAGCAGACATCGTGTAAGAGTAGAGGTGCAATTTGTAGACTATAAATTCCCCTCCCCAGCGGGGATCGTAGGGACACTTCTTGATTAGCAGGAGCGACTGTGACTAGCTTGTAGCTAGGTCAGCAGTGGAGTGTGCTGTGCGCTGTGCTGGTGTAGCAAGGAGGTTCTCTCTCCACACTAACCTCAGTGCCGACCAAACGTCCAACAAAGGAGGGTATGTGCCGCTCTGACTGATCGCGACGCTCCCTTGGGACGCGTAATTTTGCCCTCAATTCTGCACATTTCTTCAACACAATGCCTCGTAAGAAGACAATATGCTCTCAGAATATTGGCAAGAAGAAAAGGAAGGTTGCTCAAAGACTGTGCGAGGCAAGAAAAAGAAAAAAGTTAGAAGCAGAGGCAGCAGCAGCTGCCGATACGACGCCATCACTACCCTCTCACTCCTCTGATGATTTGTTCTCAGCTGACGAACTCGTGAATATTTCTACAGTTCATTCATGTGCCAGCACGTCCATGGCCACTCCAGATGTGGCCAAGTACAGCATCGAAAAAGCGTAAACGAGGTGACATATCTTTGGCCACCACTACCTGTGGCCACCACCACTACCTCTGTAGCCACCACCACTACCTCTGTGGCCACCACTACCACTGTGGCCACGACCACAACTGTGGCCACCACCACTACTGTGCCTATATATACATCTGTCATCACCACACCCACAGTTACGTATGTGAAGACCTCACCATGTATGACCATTTCCCCTGTGGCCACTCCAGATGTGGCCAGCACGCTCGTGGCCACTCCAGATGTGGCCAGCACGTCGACAGCTGCTGACGGGGGTGCTGCTGATGTGTCAAGTGTTCATAGTGTGTCAAGTGCCAACGACGAGTGTCGATGTATAAAGAAAACAAATGTTGTTGTTGAAAAGAGGATGATATGTATGTCAGAAAGTGAATTTGCTAAAGTTGCAGCGTTTCTGCATTGTAACGAGTGTTGGTCTAATGACATCAAGATTACATATTATAACAGGCACCTAGAAACAGTGATTAGTATTAGTAATAAAACATTGTTTGAAAAGCCAAAAGGTTTACGTAAGCTGAATGATCTGACTGGTTTGATGATTTATGGTGAAATGCTAGGTGGTGGTGGCTATGCATCATTTACTCGTAAAATGCACTGTGTAACTTACCTCATTTATCTCTGCGAACCTTCAACAGATATGCGACCATGATTACAAAGGCATCCATTCAAATGTGCAACAAGATTCTTGCTGAAACAAGGACAATTGTTACTACAGGAATATGCCAAATTGGAGACTTTTCCTGACGCACTTGGTATTGTTGACGTCGAAGTGTCATTTGATGGCACATGGCAGACACGGGGCCATCATTCGAATTTTGGCATCGGTATCACAATTGATGCTGAGACAAAATTAGCATTGGATTATCAAGTCATGTGCAAATTCTGTTTCATGTGTATCAATCTCGATGATCGTTTGAAAAAGAAGACAATAACTCGGGAAACATATGAACAGTTGAAAGAAAAACATAAAAGTAAATGTAACAAAAACTATTCAGGCTCATCAGGAAAAATGGAAGTAGAGTCAGCAATAATCCTTTGGCAGAGATCACAGAAAAATAAGATGAGGTACAAAACTTTAGTGTCTGATGGTGACAGTGCTACCTATAAAGGAATTGTTGAACTGAATGGTGGTGCAGGACCTTATGAAAGTGTACAAGTTCAAAAAGAAGAGTGCATAAACCACTATTCAAAGCGCCTGAAGAATAGATTAACAAGTTTTGTCAAATTGCACTACACAGAAAAAGAACTGAAAACCGGAAAAAAGAGGAAGCAGATTCAACTCAAGAACAAAGGGATGCTCACAGACTTTATCTTGACAAGCTTGCACAATATTTTCAGCAGAACCTAAGGAAACATGTTAGAAGTAATGTTGAAACGATGATGAATGGCATACTTGCAAGTTTCTTTCACTGTTCCTCCACTGACGACAACCCTCAACATCATCTTTGCCCACCTGGTACTAAATCATGGTGTTTTTTCCAGAAGGCAATGCAGAGAAAACCTACCAACACCATCTCACACAACCATGAAATTGCACATTCATCTAGAACCTGCCTACTTCCAATGAAGTGCATGAAATTTACAAGGACCTGACTAGAGATGAAATGATGAAACTTGCCTACCAGGACGAACTCAGAATCCCAATGAAAGCCTTCACCAACGAATATGGTCCTACTGTAACAAATCTCTGTATAGAAACAAGTGGCAAGCGATTTCTCGGTCAGCCAAGCCATAGCAGTACAATGCAGGATACGAAAGAAGTTGTTTAGATATACCTCTTGGGTATGGCCGTTCATCATTGAACCAAACTCATCTGATGGCTATGGACAAGTCGATGCAGAAAGTAAAGCCCCAGACACAGGGAAGAGGAGAAAGGGGATGGACACCTCCTATGAGCCTGGAGGACATTAGATGATGGTCAAGTCCATGCCTACCTAGTCTAAGGTAAATAATTCATGGAATTTCTTGTATATTTGTATGTGTATATGACTCACGAAATCGTAATACGATTGCAAACAAACCACACCACGGTTGGGTTCGAACCCGGGTCAGAGACTCACGAGTTCGAATCACACCCGTGGTATGGTTTGTGTGTATATTTTTTTAAAATATTGTATATATGTATTTTACATGTATCTTTGTACATAATCATTGGAATACGATTTTCAGTGTGTATTTCCTTTTTTTTCCAGTTTGATTTGCATGGACCGTCATGATTGGCCGATCTCCGGGGAACTTCGGATGGAGGGATCTGCATGGACCGTCATGATTGGCCGATCTCCAGGGAACTTCAGGATGGAGGGATCTGCATGGAACTTCAGAAATATGTTGTATTTACTCAGTTCTACTCCCAATAAACATAAGAAGGCACAAGGAGTTTTTACCCACCGTAAGCTAAGCCTAAAAGTATTTCTCATTTTTCTAGAAAGTCCATTTTTGCAATGTTGGTAAAATCCATCATTTATTATTGAAACCGATCTCTATCATTTTTACAGGATTTATTCAGGAACATTGTTCTATAACGTAGCATGTACATTTTGGTAAAATCCTTTCCAATTTTGTATACCATGGGTGTAAATGTAAATATGGTCTAACACATGTCAAGGCATCATCATTTTTTTTTTGGGTACTAAAAGGATTATATTACATGTTTGGTACATGTACAAGGTCTGTTGATTAATTAATCTTTCCATGTTATAAAAAAGTACTTCGATATTGCCATATTGGTGTGAATTTAAAACTGAGTGTTGCCATGTCCAATTTTTCACTTTTTTAAATTTTTTATATCATTATTTATTGGACGATCTTGATGAAAAAAATACTGAGTATTATTTGATATGCCTAGAGTCTGTGATAAAAAAACAGTGAAATCGTTCAAAGGGAAGTAAAAATGAATATTTTTCGTTAGGTGTCCCCTGAACTCTTTTTCCATGTCGTTTACCCTCCGCTGGACTTGTTTTCCAGTCATTTTCAATCGTTTCCATGTTTCCCTGTCATATTCCTTTGATCTTGGCTGGTTTCCCTGTCATTTTCATTTCCTGTAGTTTGCATTGCCCTTTACGGGATTTCCTGACGCATTTAGTTTCCGTCTCTTTTGACTCGTTTTCCTCTCATTTCAGTCGATCTGAAGATGTTTTGTCATTTTCTGACAATTTTCCCCATCATTTTCCATCGATCTTTATTGTTCCCTGTCATTTTCCATCACTTTGAACTGTTTTTACTTGTCACTTGCCATCGCCCTGGACGGTTTCTCTGTCATTTTACATCACCATGGACATGTTTTCTGTCATATCCATCGTTCGGACGGATTTCCGTCATGTTCCATCGTTCTGGACGGATTTCCTGTCATGTTCCATCGTTCTGGACGGATTTCCTGTCATGTTCCATCGTTCTGGACGGATTTCCTTGTCATGTTCCATCGTTCTGGACATTTCCCCGCCATGTTCCATCGTTCTGGACGGATTTCCTGTCATGTTCCATCGTTCTGGACGGATTTCCTGTCATGTTCCATCGTTCTGGACGGATTTCTGTCATGTTCCATCGTTCTGGACGGATTTCCTGCCATGTTCCATCGTTCTGGACGGATTTCCCTGTCATGTTCCATCGTTCTGGACGGATTTACTTGACATATTCAATCGTTCTAGACGGTTTTACTCGTCATATTCCATCGTTCAAGACGGGTTTACATGTCATATTCTATCGATCTGGACGGGTTTCCTGTCATATATAAACCCCTGTGGTTTAGCGCCTATTTGATTTAATAATAAAATAATAATAAAAAATTCCCTGTCATATTCCATCATTCTGGACGGGTTTACTTGTCATATTCCATCATTCTGGATGGGTTTCCCTGTCATAATTCATCGTTCTAGACGGGTTTACTTGTCATATTCCATCGTTCTGGACGGGTTTACTTGTCATATTCCATCGTTCTAGACGGGTTTACTTGTAATATTCCATCGTTCTGGACGGGTTTACTTGTCATATTCCATCGTTCTAGACGGGTTTCCCTGTCATATTTCATCGTTATAGACGGGTTTACTTGTCATATTCCATCGTTCTAGACGGGTTTACTTGTCATATTCCATCGTTCTGGACGGGTTTACTTGTCATATTCCATCGTTCTAGACGGGATTTTGTAATATCCATCGTTCTGGCCGGTTTACTTCCCAATTTCATCGTTCTAGACGGGGTTTCCCCGTCATATTTCATCGTTATAGACGGGTTTATTGTCATATTCCATCGTTCTAGACGGGTTTATTTGTCATATTCCCATCCTGGACAGGGTTTATTTTCATTTCCATCGTTCTGGGCGGTTCCGCTATTTCATCGTTCTAGATGGTTTACTTGTCATATTCCATCATTCTAGACGGGTTTACTTATCATATTACCATCCGGGACGTGTTTACTTGTCATATTCCACGTTCTAGGCGGTTTATTGTCATTTCCATCGTTCTGGGGGGGGTTTACTTGACGGTTCCATCGTTCGAGGTTTCCCCTTCTTTCATGTTCCATCGTTCAGACGGGTTTCTTGTCATATTCCATCGTTGGGGAGGGTTTTTTACTTGTCATATTCCATCGTTCTGGGGGGGTTTCTTGTAATATTAAAATGTTCTCGGGGGGTTTTCTTTTTTCCATCTTTCGGCGGGTTTTTTTAATATTCCTCTTTTTTGGACGGGTTTACTTGTAATATTCTATCGTTCTTGACGGGTTTACTTGTCATATTCCTTTTTTGGGGACGGGTTTACTTATCTTTTTCCTTTTGGTTCGGACAGGTTTACTTGTCAATTCCATTTTGGTGGGTTTGTGTCATATTCCATCGTTCTGGGGGGGTTTCGGCCCCCTTTTCTATCGTTCACTGGTTTCTTCTTATATTCCATCGTTCTGACGGGTTTGCTTGTCTTTTTTCCCCATCGTTCGGGACGGGTTTACTTGTCATATTGCATCGTTTCTAACGGTTTCCTTGTAATTTTCCCCTATTGTTCTGACTTTTACTTGTCATATTATCGTTGGGGACGGGTTTTACTTGTCATATTCCATCGTTCTGGACTTTTTCCTTTGTCATATTCTTTGTTCTCGACGGTTTTTAACGGTCATATTGCATCGTTCTGGGGGATTTCCCCTTTTCCATCGTTCTTGACGTGTTTTTGTCATATTCTATTGTTCTCGACGGGTTTACTTGTCATATTCCATCTTTTTTGGAGGTTTTTTTTTACATATTCCATCGTTCAATCTGGTTTACTTGTCATTTTCCCATTTTGGGACGGTTTACGTCTGTTCCATCGTTCTGAAGGTTTATTTGCCATTTCATTTTTCGGGGGGGGTTTCCCCTTTTTTTTTTCCCAAAATGTTCTGGAGGGGTTTTTTTTTATATTCCATCGTTCTGGATGATTTTTTTAATTTCCCCCATCGTACGAAACGTGTTTACTTTCATGTTCCATCTTAAAAGGAGGGTTTCCTATCATATTCCATCGTTCGGAGGATTGTTTTATATTCCACAAGAGGGTTTTCCGATATTTCATCATTCTTGAGGTTTTTTACGTGTCTTTTTCCAATTTTGGGGGGGTTTTACTTGCATATTCTATTGTTTTCGACTGGTTTTTTTTTTGTCATTTCCTTTTCGGGGGGGGTTTACTCGTCATATTCCATTTTTGGGGGACGGGTTTCTTATATTCCATCGTTCTGGTTTGTGTGTTTTTTGTGAAAAAACATTTTTAAATTTATTTAAGAGGCGTGTGTGTTTCAACATAAAATACGTTTTTGGGGCGCGAGCGTTGCTTCCTGTTTTAAAAGAATGACGATGATCAGCAGGTTTCCTTTTTAAAAAGCAAATGGGGGCGAATATAAGTGTGTTTTAAGTTTTTTAGTTAAAAATTTTAACAGAACTTTTTTAAAATTTTCCCCGGGAAACCCCCAAAAAGTAAACAATGTTACTTATTACCATTGTACGCGGCGCTTGTAACCTCGTCTTGCAAAAACGGGGGAAAAAAAATAATAAAAAATTCAACATTTATTACAGTTCTCGTTGGGGACAAACCCCAAACACACGAGCACTCCCCAAAACACAAAAAACATTTACAAAATCTTAAACTGCTGATTAAGTACAAACTATATTTAATGTACATAAATTGTATAATATAAAAAAAAACTCCCCAAAATTTCATTGGTTCCTCACCCCTTTGGGGGGGAACTGGGGGGGAGTTTGGGGGTCTGTTTTGGGTGGTCGGGTCCTGGTGGGTTAATTACTTGGGGCAGTTTTCCCCCCCCTGTAATTCCCCCCCCTGGACAGTCACCACCCAGACCAGGGTAGACAAGGCCTGTTCCCCCCCAGCTAATCCCCGGGGGGGGCTGAGCTGCTTCGGGATCAAACCTGGGGGGGGCTGGGGGCTGGAAGATAAAAACCAAGGGAAGTGAGGAAGGGGGGGAACGGGGCCCAGGATAAATTTTCCGGACACATGGAACCCCGGGGGGGGAATACCTTTTTGGGGGAAAGGGAAAGGGGGGAAAACTGAAAAGGGGGATGGGCCCCCCCACATGGACCTGGGACAGACGGGGAAAACGGTTGTTAAAACCTTGGGGAATGGGGAAGGGGAATTCTGGGGGGCAGATGGGGGTCCTGGACACATGGGGCCCCGGGGAAAAACGAGGATAATGGTTGGGGGGGCAAACCTTTTTGGGAAATGGGAAGGGAATATCTGAGGAAAAAGGAAAACCTAACAGGGGGAACCCGGGGGGAAACATCAAAAAAAGTAAAAGGGGGGGGGGTGGACCTTAAAGACGAACCACTGGCCTCCACGTGGCAAGGTTTGGAAAACGAGATAACTCGGGTTTTCGTGGTCGCAAATAGTTAAATAAATTAACTTTAATTTTTAAATTTTTTATAAAGATCACTGATATATGATTATGATACAACATCTCCCCTAGGTGTTTGGGGGTTTTTAATTAGGGGGAAAGTTTCCAAGTGGCTTCACAGTCATGGTGAAGGGGAAGGGGAAAGGAGGTTTTTGGGGGTTTTCAGCCCCTTAGTGATGTAATCAGTCCATTACTTTTAAAAAACTGATTACCTAACCCCCTGTTTTTACCCCCCATTTCAAAAAATAACCCTTTTTGGGGGAAAAAGCCCCCAAAAAAGTACCAAGTGTTCACTTTTTTTTAGTTTATCAACTTGTCGGTTCTCTAAACCATTAGCTAGAAAAAAAAAATTGGGGCGATATTTATATCTTTTTAATTTAGCATTATTCATTGTTCTTAATCTTTTTTTTGAATCCCTACTCAAAATAAACTTTTTTTTAATTTAATTTAATTAATCAGGGGTTTAGTTTTTGATTCTTTACTAATAAAATTTCTACCCAAACTCCTTTTTTCATTTTTAAAAGGTCTCCCCAAATACTTGAAGAAACCCGGCTTATTGTCCATTTTAGGTCTACTTGTGTTGTTCTAATTTTTAATTTAATTATAGAATCCAATAAATTTTATGATTCCAAACATTGATCCTTTAAACACCTTTTTTATTAAATGACACATGAACCTAACAACAATTGTCATTTACA
>WNWK01029760.1:0-24097 GCA_009830355.1 Cherax destructor
CACTCTACCCATTTGAGGTGGAAGCCTAGTCCTGAGCCCTCTTGGGGTGGGGTGTTGCATGCAAAGAGTATGTAACCTTTATTCGGAGCATGTTAAACACACCCACATAGGCTCCCCTCCAACCAGCGAACCATCGTTAAGGGTTTGGTGATGGGGCCCCATCATCAAATGAACGACTTGGTTCAGCCAATTAAAATGCGAGTTTAACAATGACAATGGTGACGTGGATACCACTCACGGTTTGTCATTGGAATTCCTGCATAGAGCTGGTTGTGGAAAGTTGTCTGTCTTTTGGCTGCTGCTTAGCCTAGACAACTGTGGCATGCACTAAATACTACTCCTTTGTATATAGTGTACATAGGTGTAAAAAAAGCCCTTTTATAATACTTGGTGAAGGAAAAGACAAAAGTCTGGAATTAATCTAACTGATTTTTGAAGGAAATACAATTTCAATACATCTTCTACTGTGTTTCTTTGCTCCAAGCTCCCTTTTACACTCAGGTTAACAGGCCATTGAACCTGAGGTTGTAATAATTATAATCAAAAGAAGCGCTAAACCACAAGGGTTATACAGCACGGCAGGGCAGGACAGGATGCAGGGAGAATAAACTTATTACAATAACTGCAGATTGTTATACATTTCAGATTCAAAATCCTTTTTTTTTTTATTTATTTTATTAACACATCTGCCGTTTCCCACCAAGGCAGGGTGGCCCAAAAAAGAATAACTTTCATCATCATTCACTCCATCACTGTCTTGCCAGAGGCATGCTTACACCACAGTTAAAAAATAAGAAATTCAACAATTTATTAAATAATTGAAGTAGAGACTAATAATAATAATAATAATAATTACAGATTGAAAAAAATTCTATGATTTAAAATGAAATAAAATACTGGTTAAAAAATTAAGTAATAAAATTAATAGTAGCAGTAAGGCAGGGGCGAGATGTTTTAGGAGTAACAGGGAAAATTGAAAAATTATGGAAAAAAATGTTTTCTTACCAAAAAAGTGCATAATTCTGGCAACATGTTGATGCAATTGGCTTGTTTCTATCATATTTCTAAGTATGTTTTTACCAAAATGTTATTTTTTTGTTCTTGCTGTTAGCAAGAGGATATGTTGGCAATTAGTCAAGGTTTTTTTTTTTACCCCCAAAATTGCAATTTTTATGATTGTTTCACTTGAAATACACTACATGGTAAATTCTGTTAGGATTAGGGTGGAAGAACTTGCTTGGTTGTTGGCTCAGTAGCCTTTTGGCTTTCAATAAGGACGGAGAAGTATAGCGCTCCGAGATTTGGCGCGCCATTACCTACGATTTTTACTCAAACATAATTACAGTCAACCCTCCGTTTTCGTGTATCTCCGTTATCAGTGATTTCAGTTTTCGGGCACTTTTTTCGTGGAAATATTGGCTCCGTTTTCGGTGATTAGCTCCGTTTTCGGTGATTAGCTCCGTTTTCGGTGATTAGCTCCGTTTTCGGTGATTAGCTCCGTTTTCGGTGATTAGCTCCGTTTTCGGTGATTAGCTCCGTTTTCGGTGATTAGCTCCATTTTCGGTGATGGTACGGAACCTGTCCAGTTCCCAGCGCACATACAAAGCCCGCAAGCCCACCTCCCATGCACATTCTCAGGCAGTGTAGCATTGTTTCTGGTTGAGTGAACATTATCCTGCGAGTTCATACAAAACATTTCTTAACAATCCATTGCTTTTGGCCCTTGATTATTGTGTGTGACTGCTAAATAAGCCACCATAGGCCCAAAGAAAGCTCCTAATGCCAGTCCTTTGGTAAAGAAAGTGAGGAACACCATAGAATTAAAGAAAGAAATCGTAGCAAAGTATCAAAGTGGAGTCGATAAAGGCTATAGCGCCAGCCAGCGATAAAGTGTAGCACTAACAGTGTAGCAAGTTAAGCAATTAAGCGATAGAAAAATGACGACATGAAACTTAACTCCTCCATTGTTGTTTGAGGAATATAGGGACACTAACAAGAACGCCGCCCTCTGCCACCATCTCCTCCAAGGTAAGTGTAAATATGTACAGTGGACCCCCGGTTTACGATAGTCTCCAAACTCGCCCTTTTATGTAAGTTTATTTTTGTAAGTGCTTTTGTAATTGTATTTTTAGGGGTCTAAAAGGACTAATCTAGTTTACATTATTCCTTATGGGAATAAATTTGTTCGGTAATGGCACTTGAACAGCATTCTTGAACAAAAAAATGACGTAATCTGGGGGTCCACTGTATTTCGGATTTATAAAGTGTAAATATTTCTTATTTATAAATTAACCCTTTAACTGTCCACACGTAGATCTACGTTCACTCGCGTACTGCTCCGAATATTTTCAAAACAAAAAAATCATTTTTTTTTTTAAATGAAGAGCGCATTTTTATAAACAGGATAGGCTAAAAAAAAAAATTTAGGGCCAGTACTTACCGAGATATAAGCCCGCGAAGTTGGTGCTAAATGATGTGGTGTCGGCAACATGGAGCACTGCCGCTTGCAGAAACAATAAACATTTATCGTTTTTTTTCATTTTTTTTCCATTTTCTGTTGTTTTCATGATATGATAATAATGTTTTGATGCAGATCTTTTGATATCATTGCCAATTCTTGTTTAGACACAAATGTTTGGTACTGAATTAGTAATCATACTGTCACAAACACACATGTTCACACTGATTGATGAATTTGTACACCTGGTTCAATCACATACTATTGTTTACATATATATACAAGGTATTTACAGATCCCATTTATGTTTCTAGAAGTCCACCACTGTATGATACTCCAAGAAGCATGGATTCATACAGAGTGCCACTAAACATTGCTGACACATGTATCGTGTGTCTTTTCGCACTTGGGGTTGATGTGTACTGTAAGGACACACAACACACTTTGTCTGAGAGTACTTCTTCTTTGGAGTAGATGGTAATGGTATCAGGCAGTGACAGTTAGGGATTATTCGGTTAGGCACTTCCCCTTCTGGTTGTGGGGTGACAGGTCGCTGTTGTGGGGTGACAGGTCGCTGTGGAGTGGCAGGTATAGGTGTGGTACCATACTTTCTCGCTATCTGCTTGATGACATTTAGGGTGAATTCCGCATATTGTTGTCGATTCCCAGTCTTTATTTCGAACATGTTGAAGGCATTGAGCATTGCAATGTCAACAAGGTGGAAAAACACTTTTATATACCACTTGCGACTCCTACGAACACAGTCAACAAAGCCTATCATCATGTCACACTTATCAACTAGTCGCATATTGTTCGTATAGTCGATGACAACAGCTGGTTTTTCAACAGGTTGATTGTTGAGCTTGCTGATTCTGTCTGTTTGTACCATCTCGTTTCTGTGGATGGTTGACAACAATGTCACGTCTCGTTTGTCATGCCATGTCAGTCCCATGATGTCATTGGCATGAAATGCTTGCAATACACTTCCTCCAGTGAACTTTGGCATGTGTTTTCTATTTCTTCTCACTGTTCCACATATATCAGTATTGTTCACACGTAGGAAATCAGCAAGCATAGGGCTTGTGTACCAGTTGTCTGTGAACAATGTATGGCCCTTGCCAAGGTATGGCTGCATCATCTTGCGAACAACATCACCAGAAATGCCCAACATGCGCCTGGTATCATCAAGTGTATTTTTACCTGTGTAGATAATGACATCCAACACAAGACCAGTCTCACAGTCACACATAACAAACAGTTTTATACCAAAGCGATTATGTTTGCTTGGTATATATTGTTTGAATGACAATCGTCCCTTGAACAGAATCAAGGACTCGTCAACAACAATGTTCTTGAATGGATAAAAGTAGGCACTGAATTTTTGCTTGAGATACATAAACAATTCCCGGATTTTGTAGAGGAGGTCATTTCGGTTTGGTGTATTCCTATCTGAGAAGTGCAACATTCTTAGCAACAGAAGGAATCTGTTGCAGGGAAGGAGGTCATGGAAGACTGGAGTGCTAATGAAGTGGTCTGTGGACCAGTAGTTTGCTATATTGTTCTTATATGTGTGTGGCATAAGCATGATAGTGCCAAGGAATAAATACATTTCAGCCACAGTTGTATCTTTCCACCTGCGCAGCCGTGACGATTCTGAAAAATCTGCATGGGCCATTGTATACTGGTAGTACAGGTTGGTCTGGGTAACAATCAGGTTCATTATTGGCTCATCAAAGTATAGTTGAAAATAGTCTAACTCTGTAGACTCATTTGTGATGGGACAGTGTGGCATGATGCCACTTCCACTGCCATCAAAATTGAAAGGATGTGGCACGAATGGTGTATGTTCAGTCCACTTCCATTCACGATCAGATGGTGCAGGGTGGACCTGTAGTATGGGACGTGGGGGAGCAGGAGGAGGGACGGGAGTGGGGCCAGCACATGATTGAGAGGGTGCCTCGTGGTCCTTTGTCTGTCCACACACAGTGCCACGAGGTCCAGGCACCGTGCCACCCACCACCTCTTCCTCCATCCCAGCATACTCTCCTTCATTATTATCACTTTTACTATCAGTGGCTGGGGTTTTGGATTGTGACCTGCCACGACCCTTGCCTCTGACTGCATATGGCACACTGCCTGAACATAGGTTATGACGCCCAAAAGTATGTTTCACTGGGGAATAATTATAATCACTGTCACTCGACGAATCGTTATGGGCATAAAATCGATTTCATCATCGTCACTTATATCACCTTCACTATCGTCATTATCATAACACATGGAAAATGATAATTTCCTCTTGCGGAGTTGCCTTTGGGTAGTAACACTAGCAACCCCAGAGGTGCTTGGTTGAGGATCTGTGGCCACTTTAGCCACCCCAGAAGTGCTGGGCTGAGGGTCTGGTATGGCCACACTGTCCACACTGGCCACCCCAGAGGTGATGGGCTGAGGGTCATCTGGGTTGTCATCAATAGTTTCACTAATTCCTTGATTATTAGTGGCTATATCACTGTCAAATCCACTAACCTCGCATTCTGTTTCACTTTCCGAGAATAGTAGAGTGTTAATACGACGAGGCGTGAGTGAATCACGGGGGTTTGCCATGATGTTGACCCAAGATGGAGCTGAAAATAACTGGGGCTACCATGCGGTACCTTGGCATCCCCGATTTTTTTCATACTGCACACACTGAGTGCGCAGACCCATTCTCTTATGTCTAGGCGACTCAGGCCTATCGCGCTAAATTTGAACGAATGTAAAATAAAACATAGATGTACGTTCGGTCAGCTACGCGCGTGAACGTATATCTATGTGTGGACAGTTTAAGGGTTAATGGTCAGTCCTTCAGCCTGGAAAAGAGTTCTGCTCCATAGTCTGGAACAATGTTCCAGACTATGGAGCAGAACTCTTCTCCAGACTGAGAGACTCAGTGTGAATACTTTGGGAAGATTCCAGTGCAGTGAGAAAACATTACAGTGCATTGTTTCATAGCATTTTTGGATATTTAACCCTTAAACGGTCCAAACGTATATATACGTTCTTACCGCTACTGCCCCGAATATTTTGAAAAAAAAAATATTTTTTTTATAGAAATGAAGAGCACATTTTTGTAAGTGTATTAGAATTAAAAAAAATAATCTAGGGTCAGTAGTTACCGAGATATGAGGCGGAGAAGTTGGCTCTGGATGCTCACCTGACAGCAACAGGAGTCCTGCCGCTTGCAGAATCGTTGCTGATATACCTTTTTCTCATTTTTTTATTATTTTATATAATTTTTATGTTCTGATAATTACAATTTGTAGTAGTTGTTGTGATTTCATAGCCAATCTGTGTTCTGACAGTAATATTAGGTACTGAAATTGTACTCAAATGATAATAATAATGATAGTGCATAATAATAATAATAATAATAATAATGATAGTGCATAATAATAATAATAATGATAGTGCATAATAATAATGATAGTGCATAATAATAATAATAATAATAAAAATAATGATAATAATAACAATAATAATAATAATAATAAAAATAAATAATAATAATAATATGTAATAATCATTACAATAAATTTCAACCCTAAGCATTATGTAAGATATGTGTCACTGCCTTATCTCATCTGATCTCCACTAATCATGACTGGTGACATTTGGTGTGGGGTGAGGCTAGTCTTATCTCTTCCTATCAGTCCAGTAATTACAGTGATGACATTTGAAGCTTTCACTGCTTCCCTTTATTTGTTACTCAAATTTGTCTGTCTGTATGTCTGTCTGTATCTGTCTGTCTGTCTTTCTGTCTGTCTGTGTGTGTGTCTTTCTGTCTGTCTGTGTGTCGTCTCCTTTCTGTCTGCTTGTCTCAGAGAGTAGTTCATGAACCAAATGGTATTACGCAGATCCCAAGCACAGTATAACACTTTGCCTGGATTTTTTAGTTATCCTAGGTAATTTACACTATGTATAATTGTATTTACGTATGTGTTCCTGTGAGATAGAGACAGAGACAGATAGATACAGACAGACAGAGATAGACAACCAATCAGGTACCCAGCTGACCAGCCAGCCAGGTGGCCAACCAGCTGCTTGCCAACCAGGTGGCCAGGCAGGCAGGCAGCCAACTGGCCTGCCAGCCTACCAACATCACTTTCCACTTCAAAGGGGAGTGTTAATATGACATGACATCAGTGAATCCTTGGTGTTTGCTGCAGTGTTTGCTCTAGCTGGTGCTCAATTTAACTGGTGCTCCCACAAGGTACTAAGTGGTCCCAGATCTTTTAATATGGTGCACACCGAGTGCTAAGACCCATTCTATGCTGACCAGGCCAATCATGCCAAATTTGGAGGCAGGAAAAATAAAACGTAAATATACGTTTGGGGCAGTAGCAGTATTAACGTATATATACGTTTGGACCGTTTAAGGGTTAAAAAAAAAAAAGTAACCTAACCATGGATGACCCAATCCGTGAGCCTACTACCCCTGGGCCTCTTCCTGTTACTGCACCCTGTTCTGACCCAGCCTCATTATCAGACCACTCTTTAGACACTTCCAATACCCCTGTACCTCTCGCTGGTGCCAGTTCGTCACCTACCTCAGGTACCGGGGTTCCAACTGGCCCTTTTGATACATCCGACCTTTGCTCTTCTCTGACCTTGCTTCCGGCTTCTCCCTCTACGGTGCAGCAATTTTTGGGTTGCTCGCCCGTCCCACGACGGACCAATTCTGGTCCCACATTTAAACGCCCAAGACCCTTACATGATGATACTTCGTTACTTCCTTCTCATGCATCTCAGAAACGACTAGCTTGTCACACACTCCCCTTAAACACTATATTTCACACTACACAATGGACTAAGTTTTTTACTCTGAGACCGACTTCTACTACCTATCTTTCCAATCATAGTATTGATAAGGCACTCCTGCGCCATGTGGGCAAAGACATCGCCTTTCACGCTCTCAAAAGTGGCACACGCATCGTTACGGTCCAGAATGCTGACCAAGCTCGTGATCTTTCTCACCTTACGTCCATAGATACTACTCCTGTCACTATTGAAAAACATCATTCTCTCAATACTTGTAGTGGCACTGTTATTCTACCCCATACCATGTCCAACATAATTTCCAAAACTGTGGTGATGACATTCTGGAGCAGCTTGAGCTCCAGGACCTTCCTGTACTCAAAGTTGACACTTTTGTCCTCCCTGCCCACTGGCAAAGACGATATCCTTCCAATATTCCTCTCTTAACATTCGACTTCCGTGACCTGCCCTCGGTCTACATTGCAGGTCACCGTTTATAAGTTTGAAAGGTGATCCTTACACCGCAACAGTGTAGTAACTGCTGGCATTTTGGTCATCCGGCGAAATATTGCAGGTCCATGGCGAATGCCCAGTCTGTGGTGCCGACGACCATGCCAATCGTTCTTGTAGTCTACCTCCCTCTTGCTTAACTGTCGTGAGGTGCATCCATCTTACTCTCGCCGTTGTCAGGTTTACCTAAATGAGCAGGAAATCCATTGTCTCAAAGAGGTGGAAGGCTACTCATATGCTATGGCTCTCTCTCATCTATGCCTTCAAGGGAGACTCCCCCATATTTCCTATTCTTGCGTTGCTAAACGTCCCCCCACTTCTGGGGTCCCAACTCCCGCGGCTTCCTCTGTGGTCGCCCCATCCTCAGTCAACCCTGTCTCGAATTCTTTTGCTGTTCTTGGCTCCGAGGTCCCTACCTCGGCACCCCATACTGTCCTCACCCCTTCCTCTACTCACTCGCACAGTTCTGTGTCTTCTTGCCCTCATCCAACACCTCCTCCTCACCACCCCTCTTCTCGGAAGTCCGGCAAAAAAAAAACCATTGTTAAACTCTCTCTCCCCTCCTACCCTTCTCCATTCTGCACATTTTTCCTTCCCAGGTTCTATGCCTGGTTTCTCACCTCCATCTAGTTCTGTTATGTGTGTGGAGGTTCATCCTCCTTGTTACAAAATGACACGATATCTATTAATAATAGACATCTCCAGTGAACACTAGAAAGGATAGCCCTTCTAGCATCCAGCCTGTTACTGGGCTTTTGCAACAAAGTCAGTATCCTGGTCCAGTTATCCGATATATTCAGTAGTCTCCAGGAGGATTACAACTGGTAGGGTACTAACCAAAGTATAAAATTTAATATGGTTATTAACAAAGTTAGTGTCTAGGGTTTCAAAGTAAATAAATGTACATATGATCAGGATGTTCATTAAGTAATGCATTAGGAGGTTAGCTCCTACACTGCTCTCGTATACCATAAAGCTGTGCTGAGGGCACATATATCTAAATGACTCTGAAGTAACATCAGGTACAATGTCAGTAATTACAATAATGCTGATATATACAAATATGAATAGAAGTGTGTATGAGTGTGCTCCAGGTAACTTTAAGACTCGACTCAAACAGTGTCCAACTGAACATCTCGTAAGCTAGCTTCTCTAACAAACTGACAATCAGAACAGCTTGATTGACCAGTAAAATGACCAATTCGCAGAACAGCAATATAACAAGCAACAGCAACACAGCGTCAGGAACCAGGAGATAGAAAATCGACCCTAACTGGGGACCATCAATAGATCCTCCAAAATAGTCACAAAACTCCTTTACTACTGAATCTAGGTTCAGCATAAACAATCCCAGACTGTGACGGTGCACAGATGCCTTATCGAATTAGGTCTGGAGCTGTAACTAGAGACCTGAGTTATCTCTGAGTGTCAGTGTGACACACAACCCAGAAAAACGTCGAAAATCACATTCTAGTCTATCCTCTGTGAACAGTTACACAGTCCTGAGAAGTATGTTTCATACCACCGAATACATACTCTACCCAAACAGAGTCTAAATGGCGAGAAAACAAGCAGAGACAGGAGAGAGGTGTTGACTCAACGATGTCCAGCTGCGTAGTGCTCTGGAGCAAGGAAAAGCAGCCACCCACCTCAGGTGGAATCACGTGACTCCTCCCAGCAACTAGACGCCGGCAGTATAACTAGCGAAATGTCGTAAGCGGTAGTTTGCCAACTCCAAGGCAGCTACTACAAACATGAGCACAATTTATAATGTTACATCCTACCTATTACAAAAGCTAAGTCAAATAATGTCAAATATAAGTCCAATAATAATATTAAGCAAGATATTAACGATTTAGCTATTATCGAGAATATCAGCAATATAAAATTATAGAAAATGGAAATATACATAAAATATATCATAAACAGGTATATACATTGGGGCCCATTCTGGGGTCGCAATACTCCTCCTTGTTCGATACCTTCATCCCCTGTCCCCTCCCAAGTTTCTTCCTCTATTACCCTTTCCCAGGTCGCTTCCACTCCTGTCCCCTCCCAAACCCCTTCGACAGTTTCCTCTTCCATTTCCTCACCCCCAACTTTAATACAGTCCATAGTCTCCCCAATTGTTGCTCATCCCCCTCCTCCTTCCATCTCTAATGTGGTCCCACATCCTGCATCTTTGTCTTCTGAAACGCTGGAAGCTATCGCAGAATATATTACGGACACTGGAACGTTGATGGACACCGCTCCACCTCCGGTTCCTCCTCCCATCTCATCTCCGTCTACACCCCTCCTTCCTTCACAGCATTCCTATCCTTTGCTGCTTACAAGTCTTCTGCTGCCTCCAAACATGGACTTTTCTGACCCTATTAGTCCATAGATACCTCTACCTTCGACTTGTATCTTTCTCTTAATAAATCATGGCTTATTTGCAGTGGAATATCCGAGACCTCAGGGGTAACGGGGTGAGCTTCAGGTGTTGCTCTCCCAGTTTTTCCCTGTTCGAGTCTGTTTACAAGAACCCAAATTACACTCTGCTGTTATCCGTCCCTTTTCGGGCTATGATTTATTATAGTCATCGAATCCTTTTTCCGATGGAACCTTCAACGAAAGTGCTCTTCATATAAGCACTGGTATTCCATACCATCAGCTCTTTGTTCATTCTTCTCTACATTACACTGCAGCCCATATCCACTTGAATAAGTGGTATACACACTGTTCTTTGTATCTCTTCCTTTCTCGGGCATTGTCTATCCTAGATGTTGCTTTTCTGGTTTCTTCCTTGCTGCCACCCCTTCTGTTACTTGGCGATTTTAACACACACCATTTTTTTTTGGGGGGGGGTCGCACTGTGACTCCCACGGCATTCAGTTGGAGGCATTTCTTGCTTCTCTCCCTCTCCATGTTTTAACCCTTTTGGGGTCGGTGCCGTACTAGTATGCGTAAATTCTAGCGGCCTCATATTAAGCGGGAAATGGCTGGTAGGCCTACACATGAAAGAATGGGTCTGTGTGGTCAGTGTGCGCAGTATAAAAAAAAATCTTGCAGCACACACTGAATAATGAGGAAAAAAAAAACTCAGACCATATTTTTCATTTAAGACCGATTTTGCAGTCTATTTTCATATTGTATTTGTTGATGTATTCTCGTTTTCTTGGTCTCATTTGATAGAATGGAAGATATACTACAGAAATAGAGATGATTTTGATTGGTTTTACGATGACAAGTACCTTGAAATTGAGCTCAAATTAGCAAAAATGTTCGATTTTTGCGGATGTTCAAGAATAAACAAATCACGCCACGCGTCCAATACACATCAACTGGCGAGTCTAATATTCTTTCACAAGTGCAGTGATATTATTAATACTGTTTTTATAATGATGCAGTTGTATACATAACAGTAAGTCTTCTATTTTTTGTGAGAATAAAAATTCAAAATGGAAAGCAAAAGTAATGTAAGAGGGGTCTGGAGACGTGACTAATGAACAGATACGATGTTATTTTAGTGGCAGGAATGTCTGCTTTGTTAATTCTGGACCCCATTTTGAAATTGGCATAGTTTGAAATTTGTCAAATTGCCAATTTCTGACCACTTTTTTGGATAGTTTAAATTGGTAAATGGGCAGTTTCGTGTACACAATCGATAGAAGTATGTGTAAGAAATCTACAGTAGGTACTTCCAGTACCTACTGTAAGTGCTCAGTTATTGGGTAAAAGGTATCCTTATACGTAATAATACGAATTCTCTCTCTCTCATTCTCCCTCCTGGAGTTCTAGTGAAATAGCTATGATTGTAGTAGACTGGAATAATGGAATTGGCCAAAAATAGGGCTCAAAGTGGGCGAAATCGCCGATGCATAAATATCGTCGAGACCGATAACTTCGCGAGAGCATAATTCCATAAGTTTTTTATCAAATTTCATACTTTTGGTGTCGTTATTATCGGAAAAAGATTCTCTTATCATTTCATAAGAAAAAATAAAAAAAATTCCAAAAAATTTTCGACCATGAGAACGAGTTTTTGAGAGGGCCCGTCGACCCCCAAAGGGTTAAATACAGGTACTCCCACCCATTTTCAATCTCTCCATCTGCTCTTCCTCAACTGTCCTCGACTTCACCGGAGCTGTCCTCTTGGACTTACATGACAGCGATCATTTTCCAATCATCCTTATGTCTCCTTCGTATTCTCCACCTAGTAGCCTACACTGACAATTTGACTGGGCGAATTGGGACCTTTACGCACATCTTACTGCTTTTCATGAGGCTCCTTCCTCATTCTCCATTTATGAGGTTTTACATCTCTTCTTGTCCTCCGTCTTAACCGCAGCTTCACATTCTATCCCCCAAACATCAGGCAAGCATTCTCAGAAGTGCGTGCCTTGGTGGTCTCCTGCTTGTGCTCGGGCAGTACGTTTGAAACGCGTTGCGTGGGGCAGGTACCAGTATAACAGAACCACAGAGACACTCCTTGATTTTAAGCAGAGGAGAGCAATTGCTCACCGTGTCATACATGACGCTAAACGCACTTGCTGGAGGGATTACGTTTCTACTATCACTTCGGCTTCCTCAATGAGTGCAGTCTGGAAGAATGCGGAAACTGAGTGGTAAATTCTCCCCCGACCCGGCTCCTGTTCTTCGGATTGCCCATGTCGATATAGCACACCCTCTTGCCGTTGCCACTAAAATTGGTAATCATCTGGTTCGCTTTTCTCAGGGGCTCCACCTATGCCCCTCTTTCCTTTCTTCTAAATCTGCCAGCGAGTTAAAGCCCTTAGATCTTTCTTCTGTCGGAGAAGAATCTTATGTGCCTTTTACCCTTCAAGAACTGGAGGCAACACTCTCCGCTTGCCGATCATCGGCAGCTGGGCCAGACGGCATAGTACATATTTGTATGCTACAGCATTTATGTCAGTCAGCTCTTGCAGTCCTCTTACGACTCTTTAATCTTATATAGTCGCAAGGAGTTCTTCTCCAGCTGTGGAAGTCTGCTATTGTTCTCTCTTCGCAAACCGAGTACTACAGGACATGATACCTCCCAGTACCGTCACATCACTCTTACCAGTGCTGTTTGCAAGGTGATGGAACATCTAGTTAATAGACGTTTGATGTGGTATTTAGAGACGCTCAGTAGTCTCTCAACTAATCAATATGGCTTTCGTAAGGGCCATTCTGCCATTGACCCCTTGCTGCGCTTGGATATGTATATTCATAATGCCTTTGCTAATAACCACTCAGTTATTGCCATCTTTTTTGACCTTGAGAAGGCTTATGACACAACTTGGAGGTATAATATCTTGGCCCAGGCCCACTCCTTAGGCCTCCGAGGCAATCTACCATTTTTCCTTAAGGCCTTCTTAACTGAAAGACGTTTCCGTGTCTGGGTTAGTAATGTGCTTTCCCTGGAGTTTGTCCAACTTGAAGGTGTCCCCAAGGGACAACACTCTTTCTCCTTGCTGTAAATAATCTGGCATCTGTTCTCCCATTCAATATTTGGTCATTGCTCTATGTTGATTACTTTGCTATAGCTTGTGCGGGCGCTGACTGTCACCTCATTGCAGTTTCCCTCCAGCATGCCATCAACCGTGTTTCCGATTGGGCCACCACTCACGGGTTTAAATTTGTTAGTAGCTAAACTCACCAAATTAAGTTTACTAGACGTTCAGTGGTCTCTGATCATCCATTGTACCTATACGGTTCGCGTATCCCAGAACGTGATAGTCCAGTTTCTCGGCCTTCTGTTTGACCATTGATTATCCTGGAAACCTCACATTACCTCTCTGAAGGCGACCTGTCATAGCCGGCTGAACCTCCTTAAAACCCTAGCACATCTTTCATGGAGAGCTGATCGTTGAACTCTCCTTCGGCTGCATTCAGCTCTAATTTTATCGAAAATTTTGGTGACCAGATATATTCGGCGGCCTCCCCTGCTACTCTTTCCAGCCTTAATCCCATCTATCACCAGGGATTGCGTTTATGCCTCTGTGCTTTTCGTTCTTCCTCGTTTGAGAGCCTCTATGTAGAAGCGAACATTCCATCCTTGTCCGATCATCATCATGCACATTGCCTTCGCTATTATATTCGCTCTTATGACCTCCACAATCCTTCTATGTATAGGATTGTCACAGATGTTAGTAGACGCTCTTTATTTATTCGTCGACCCTGTTTGCTTCGTCCCTTTTCTCTTCGTCTACATTCGCTCATCTTCCCTTCAGCTACCACCTTTCTATGTTCATGTGGCATCTCCCTTTTCCCTACTCCATTGGGAAGTTCCTGCTGTCCATGTCTGTTCTTTTCCTCTGCCTTGCGCGAAAGCCCAACTACCTACGGCGGCTTCTCGCTCTCTTTTTCTAGACCACTTTCGCTCTCATTTCCATGCCATCACAGTGTACACCGATGGTTCTAAGTCTTCTGATGGCGTCGGATTCGCAGCAGTGTTTCCGGACAGCATCGTACGAGGGCATCTATTATCCTCGGCTAGCATATTTACAGTTGAATTGTATGCCATTCTTGTGGTGCTTATCTGTATTGCATCTATGCCTGTGTCACCATTTGTGGTCGTTTCAGACTCCCTTAGTGCCTTATAGGCTATCCGAAACTTTGATGCACCTCGCCCCCTAGTTCTTCGTATCCAGCTTTCGTTACGATGTATCTAGCAATCACAAAGATGTTGTTTTTTATTGGGTCCCTGGTCATGTTGACGTACAGGGCAATGAACAGGCAGACACTGTTGTGCGGTTGGCAGTATGTGACCTTCCAGTTTCATATAGAGGTGTTCCATTTACGGACTATTTTGCTGTCATTGCTACACACCTTCGCACCCGTGAACAACAACGTTGGTCTGACCTGCTACATAACAAACTTCATTCTATTAAACCGAGTATAGGTTTCTGGCCTTCTTGTCACCAATGTCGAGGGTGGGAGACTACTCTCTCCCGTCTTCGCATCGGCCACACTTGTCTTACTCACGGGTATCTCATGGAGAGGTTCATTGTCCCTCTCTGTGAGCATTGTCAGGTTCCAGTATCTGTTTGCCACATTCTGTTGTTTAGTTTGATATATTTATTATGCACCCCATACCCATCCTGTGGGCGGTAGTCAAAAGATTACAGAGGTACATAATGGGTCCAGGGACTGGACCCCAAAGTTTTGATAGCTGAGCAAGTTACAAAGGTAATGAACTAACAAGCTACAAAGGTAATGAGCTCACAAGTTACGAAGGTAATGAAACATGTAAGTAAATTTACTTACTTACGTTTATACATGGTTTCAATCATGAACAAATTATAAAGCAATGAACAATTCACTAGTCTACACCCGGTCACAATTGTAATGAGTTCTTGGTGCAAATTTTATTGTTGGGTCACACACACATACATACATACATACACACTTACATATACACATACACACACATGCACATACACACACACATATACATACACACACGCACACACAGAGAGTGGACTGTCCACTCTATCAACGAGCATGCAGAATTTACCTCCAACGTCGTCTTCACTCTGCTGCCCTTACTTTACCTTCCCTTCTTGCTGATGGGCCCTCCTTCAATCGTGACTCTCTCATTGGCTTTTTGACAGCAACTGATTTACTACACAAACTCTGACGATTTTACCTCTAGCTCTCCCCTCAGTCCCTGCTACCTCAATCTCTTACTACCCTCTATCCCTGCACTATCCACTAGCCCACTGTGCTCCATACCCTCCTAATCATCCCTCTTACTACCCATTATCCCTGCATCCTACTCTGCCCCTCTGCGCTGTATGACCCTTGTGGTTTAGCGCTTCTTTTGATTATAATAATAATAATAATAATACAATTCATTCTAATGAGGAAATTAGAGCACTCCAGGATGATTTAAATAGACTGATGCAGTTTTCCTGAAGAGGTGGAGAAGTGGCAGGTGAAGTTTAACCCTTTCGGGGTCGGTGCCGTACTAGTACGTTTTACGAGCAGGGGTTGGTGCCGTACTAGTACGCCCAAATTCTAGTCTCCTCAATTTAAGAAGAAAACGTCTGGTAGGCATACATATGAAAGAATGGGTCTGTGTGGTCAGTGTGCGCAGTATAAAAAAAATCCTGCAGCATACACTGCATAATGAGAAAAAAAAACTGACCGTTTTTTTCGATTAAAACAGCGACTTTGCAGTCGATTTTCGTATGGTATTTATTGATGTATTCTCGTTTTCTTGGTCTCATTTGATAGAATGGAAGATATATTACAGAAATAGAGATGATTTTGATTGGTATGACAAGTACAGTGGACCCCCGGTGTTCGTCCATTTTTCGTAACAGAATGCTGCTCAAGTGCCATTACCAACCGAATTTATTCCCTTAAGAAATAATGTAAAGTATACTAGTCATTTTAGACCCCCAAAACTACACTTATAAAAGCATTTAAAATATGCACTTACATAAAAGGGAGTGTTTTGAGCAGGACGAACACCGGGGGTCCACTGTACCTTGAAATTGAGCTCAATGTAGCGAAAATGTTCGATTTTTGACGATGTTCAAGAGTAAACAAATCACACCATGCGTCCAATACACACCAACTGGCGAGTCTTATATTCATGCACAAGTGCTCTGATATTATTTATACCATTTTTACAATGATGCAGTTGTATACATAACAGTAAATCTTCTATTTTTGTGTGAGAATAAAAATTCAAAATGGAAAGCAAAAGTAATGGAACAGGGGCCTGGAGACGTGGCTAATGAACAGAGAACATGTTATTTAGGAGTTCTCGTTAGCAGTAATCTGAAACCAAGACAACAGTGCATAAGTGTTTGCAATAAAGCTAACAGAATCCTTGGCTTCATATCAAGACGCATAAATAATAGAAATCCTGAAGTTGTTCTTCAACTCTACAGTCAACCCCGGTTCTCGTCGGTAATCCATTCCAGAGGGCCCGTCGACCACCGGTTTGGTCGAACTCCGATTCTATTTTCCCCTTAAGAAATAATGGAAATAAAATATTTTTTTGAACTTTTTGACATTAAATCATACACAATTTTATGAAAAATTAAGAAATAATAGTACAATAGCATGTCACTTACATTTATTGAAGAGTTGTTGATGTGTGGAAGACGGGAGGAGGGGAGAAGATGGAGTAGTATGCTAGTGTTTGGAAGGGAATCCCCTTCCATTAACACTGCAGGTAGCAAGATCTTTTCTGGGGTTACTGGCCTTTTTCTTTGAATGCTACACTCCCTGCATGAATGCTACAGTCTCTGCATGAATGCTACACTCCCTGCATCCCTGCTTCACTCCCTGCATGAATGCTGCACTCCCTGCATGAATGCTGCACTCCCTGCATGAATGCTGCACTCCCTGCATGAATGCTGCACTCCCTGCATGAATGCTGCACTCCCTGCATGAATGCTGCACTCCCTGCATGAATGCTACACTCCCTGCATGAATGCTACACTCCCTGCATGAATGCTACACTCCCTGCATGAATGCTACACTCCCTGCTTCACTCCCTGCAACACTCTTTACCACAGGCTTGGCACTAGGAGCTTTCTTGGGGCCCATGGTGGCTTATTTAGCAGTTGCAAGCACTAAAAACAGTGGAATAATGACAATATACTGGTATGAATGCGTGGGTGGTGGTCGCTCTCGCTTGTAAACAATAGCACTTATGCTCCGTGGAGTGCCCGGGCCCAGCTGGGCCAGCGCGTACGCGTCTGGGACGAATAACCAATTCGTCCAACTCCAAGCAGATAGCCTAATACCGAGCCAAAATTCTCGTAAAAAAAACCTGTCGAGCACCGATTTGGATGACCTCCGATGCCGTCGAGCACCGGGGGTTGACTGTATATACATGTATCTTTGGTTAGGCCTCATTTAGATTATGCTGCACAGTTTTGATCACCGTATTACAGAATGGATATAAATGCACTGGAAAACATACAAAGGAGGAAGACAATGTTGATCCCATGTATCAGAAATATTCCCTATGAGGATAGACTGAGGGCGCTGAATCTGCACTCCCTAGAAAGGCATAGAATCAGGGGGCATATGATTGAGTTGTATAAATGGAAAACGGGAATCCATAAAGGGGATGTAAATAGCGTGCTAAAAATATTTAGCATAGACAGGACTCGCAGCAATAGTTTTAAGTTTGGAAAAATTCAGATTCAGAATGGATATAGGAAAGCACTGGTTTCGTAATAGTTGTGGATGAGTGGAACAAATTCCCAAGTATCAAATGGATATAGGAAAGCACTGGTTTCGTAATAGTTGTGGATGAGTGGAACAAATTCCTAAGTATCGTCATAGAAGCTAAGATGTTGTGTAGTTTTAAAAATAGGTTGGATAAATACACAAGTGGGTGTGAGTTGGACCTGAATAGCTTGTGCTACTAGGTCAGATGCCTTGCTCCTCCCTTAAGTGAATGTGACTGATCTGACTAGGGAGAATTGGACCTGCCTCGCATAGGCCAGTAGGCCTGCTGCAGTGTTCCTTCTTTCTTATGTTCTTATATTCTGTTGGACTGCCCACTCTATCAATGTTATGTTATTTTCCCTTTACTTTGATGTTATGGTTCTACTACATGGTCTAGCATGGGGTATTTACTTCAAAGGTCTTATAGTCTAGGGTGATAGTTACATTCATGATTAGTTGCTGTATCTGAAAATTTACTGGTCTTCTCACCATTCCTCTCAAAAATAGTACTGTATTAAGAGATATATATAATATATACAGGTCTTACAATCATAAACATGTAATTAGCATCTCCAAACCACATGGTCCACCTGCCACATTTAACTCTCTTTTCCTTAACATTCCTTTAACCCTCAGTGTCTTGACACACTGTAAATCACAGAATATGATGGTAACATCGATCTAAAACACACCTCTTACCTCTTGGCACACACATTCTGCCCAGAAAACAAATATAAGATAAGAGAGAGCCACCAGTACTAGCTTCCTGCAGCCATCTTGGGAAGTGAGGAGGAGCTTAGCTAGCTCCTCCCATATCCCCCACACAAACAAAAAAAAACAGACTGTCAACTTGCACAATCTACATGCACCCACAACAATGTTTTCTCCTACCTCTTATTTACTTACAATGAGACATGCAGCTTTATAAACTACTTATTTAAATGTGTGTATTTATAACCTATTATATTGAGAAAATCAGGCTTGAATTAGCTTCTCTCAGTTCTAAGAGTGGCCTGCTCTTAGGGCTTATAAAGCAGTAATAGTGATTAATTCAATATAATTAGGTATTCATGAACAATTCTTACTTAAATACATCAATACATGTTGGATCCTATAGCCCCATAACAATCAATGAGCATGCAGACTTTACCTACAATGTCATCACCACTCTAATGCCCTTACTTTGCCTTCCTTTCTTGCTGATGGACCCTTTTTTAACCCAGACTCTCATTGACTTTTTGACAGCAACTGATTTACTGCACAAACTCTGATGAATGCTACCTCAGTCTCTTGCTGGCCTCTACCCTTGCACTATCCACTGCCCCACTGCACTCCATGACCTAATAATAATCCCTCTTCCTCTTGCTACCCAATACCCCAGCACCCTTCCCTGCCTTGCTGCACTGTATGACTTGTAGGTTTAGTGCTTCTTTTTTATTATAATTATGCATGGACTTCTACTTTGTTACTTTCTCTCAAGTTTGTTGCACTCCCTACCATTAGGCTACTGAAGTGTCTTCTTACATCTCAGACTTATTTAAGTGTTTTTATTTCCATTTGGGTTTCCTTGTCTTGGTCTTAGTCTTTTATAAAACACTTAATCACTGTCTCACTATTAAGTGTCTCATGTGCTTTGATTTGTTTTTAAATTAAATATTTGTTTCTCTAATACAGGATTCAGTTTTGTCTGCAAATTATTTTTTTTCTTTCTCTTGGGCTTAAGGATATCAGAGTTTAATGCTGTTGTTGCTTACTAAAATATTGGTCTCTCATATGTGGTGTGTATAATCTTGAAAATCCTCATTGGGAGTCTTCAAGGCTGTAATTGTATTCATCAACTTGATAGGTGGTGTTGATGATATTGTGTTTACAATAGTGGGTGTGGATGTGGGTTCATTAGTGTCCATCCCTTAGGTTATTTTCTTGTCTGACAAGTGTGTACGTATATATTTTTTGTCTGTCCTTGTTTTGTGTTATGTATTTTTTAAACATATTAGAACCTGTCATATAATATAGTTTACTTCTTCCCTTGCAGATCCACGGCACTGAAAATTAACTACGATACTACCTAGGAAATGAACTTCAAATAAATTTAAAAAAATACTAAGTTTTTTATTTAGACATGCAAAATTAATATTAAAAGTAGTAGTAGTATGCATGTATGTTTCATTGCAACAAAATTGTTATAGTGGACTGTTTTACATAAAATAACTACAGTATATTATATTGAAAGAAAAGCTTTAAACCCATATAGATCATATATTTCTGCTGTGTGATATGGGAGGTTAGAGTTAGTGCAAACACAAAATTATTATAAAAATTTGTGCAGTAAGTTAATTGTTAACCCTTTCAGGGTTGAGAGGCCCTCTCCCAAACTCGTTCTCAGGGTCGAAAATTTTTTGGGAAAAAAAATTATTTTTTCTTATGAAATGATAGAGAATCTTTTTTCCGATTATAATGACACCAAAAGTATGAAATTTGATGGAAAACTAACGGAATTATGCTCTTGCGAAGTTAGCGGTATCAACGATATTTACGCATCGGAGATTTCACCCACTTTGAGCCCTATTTTCGGCCAATTCCAATGTTTCAGTCTACTAAAATTTTAGCTATTTTGCTAGAATTCCATTTGTTCTATCAATTGAGTACAAGAAACTGCCAATTTACTGATTTGAACTACCCAATAAAGTGGTCAGAAATTGGCTATTTGGCCAATTTCACACAAATTTCAAAAGATGCCAATTTCAAAATATGGTCCAGGGCCTTTGCTTTAAGTCAGCAAGGGAGAACATGTATATGTGCTCGTGGGAGAATGTAACCAGAAGACAGTGCGAGAGTGATGCACGTGTCTATTATTGGCATTACAGAGGTTAAACAGACAGGCTACAATGCCTGTTACTGTAGTACAGTAATGAGACAGACATTCCTGGCACTAAAATAACATTTTATTTGTTCATTAGTCACATCTCCAGGCCCCTCTTACATTACATTTGTTTTCCATTTTGAATTTTTATTCTCACAAAAAATAGATTTTCTGTTATGTATACAACTGCATCATTGTAAAAATGGTATAAATAATATCAGCGCACTTGTGCAAGAATATTAGACTCGCCAGTTGATGTGTATTGGACGCAAGGCGTGATATGTTTACTCTTGAACATCGGCAGAAATCGAACATTTTCGCTACTTTGCGCTCAGTTTCAAGGTACAATGGACCCCCGGCTAATGAAAAAACTTCATCCCAGAAGCCTGCTCAAGCCATTACCGAATGCCATTATCAAATGCCATTATCAAATGAGACCAAGAAAATGAGAATACAACCATAAATACCATACGAAAATAGACTGCAAAGTCGGAGGTTTTTTTTCCTTATTACACACTGTGTGGTGCAAGATTTTTTTTATACTGTGCACACTGACTGCACAGACCCATTCTCTCACATCTAGGCCTACCAGCCTGTTTCCACTTGATTTGAGGGCACTAGAATTTAAGCGTACTAGTACGTCAAAAACCCTGGCGCGTAAGCCGTACTAGTATGGCCGAAACCCTGAAAGGGTTAAAAAAGGCAGTGATTGAGTAAGCACTGAAGGTTGGACTTTCTTAGAGAATTATTATTTTTATTATGGTCAAATTAAATGGTAAATTCATAAGGGTCATACAACTTTTGCCATAAAGAAAAGTTAGTGAGTGTGTTAGGTTACTGCATTGTCAGAATTGAATTCTACATGCTCTCTGATAGGATGTTCTATTAATTAAGATGTAGTGAATCGATGGCTCTGCCTGACTGTTTGATGTTATTACAGTAAGACCTCACATAACACGGGTAGGGCATGCTAAAGGATTAATATGCTTGATCAGAAACTAGCGAGGGTGGAGAGTATAACAGAGGTAAAGTTAGTAACGGTGGTGTGAAGTGCTATAGGAAATACAGTGGACCCTCAATTATTGTAATTAATCCGTTCCAAAGAGTCTGTCGAAATTTACGATTGGCGAAACCATTTTCCCCATAAGAAATAATGTAAATGCAATTAATCCATTCTAGACACCCAAAAGTATTAACAAAAAAATTTGTTTTTTTACATGAAATATAGATTTACATACAGAAAACAATGAGACATGAAGAATAAAGCAATAACCTCACACTTACCTTTATTGAAGACTCTTGTTGGTGTATGGAAGATGGGAGGAGGAGAGAGGATGGAGAAATTACTGTTTCGAAGGGGAATCCCCTTCCATAAAGACTTCAGGTACCAACCCCTTTTCCAGTGTTACTTCCCTTCTTTGTTTTTTAATGCCACTAGGACCAGCTTGAGTCACTGCACACCTGTGGCACTAAATATCTGTCCATAGAGCTCTGTTTCTGGCGTCTCTTTAAAATTTCCCTAAAATGGGACAAGACATTGTCATTGTACATGTTGCTGACACAGCTTGCAACAGCTTTGTTAGGGTGATGTTCCTCCACAAATCTTTCCATCCTACTCCACATTGCACAAATCTCCATTACTACCACCCTCTACCACCATCAAAACCACTACCACCATCACAACCAGTACCACCCTCTACCACCATCACAACCACTATCACCCTCTACCACCATCACAACCACTACCACCCTCTACCACCATCACAACCACTACCACCCTCTACCACCATCACAACCACTACCACCCTCTACCACCATCACAACCACTACCACCCTCTACCACCATCACAACCACTACCACCCTCTACCACCATCACAACCACTACCACCCTCTACCACCATCACAACCACTACCACCCTCTACCACCATCACAACCACTACCACCCTCTACCACCATCACAACCACTACCACCCTCTACCACCATCACAACCACTACCACCCTCTACCACCATCACAACCACTACCACCCTCTACCACCATCACAACCACTACCACCCTCTACCACCATCACAACCACTACCACCATCACAACCACTACCACCCTCTACCACCATCACAACCACTACCACCCTCTACCACCATCACAACCACTACCACCCTCTACCACCATCACAACCACTACCACCATCACTACCACCATCACTACCACTACCACCATCACTACCACCATCACTACCACTACCACCATCACTACCACCATCACTACCACTACCACCATCACTACCACCATCACTACCACTACCACCATCACTACCACCATCACTACCACCATCACAACCACTACCACCATCACTACCACTATGACAACCACTACCACCCTCACTACCACCCTCTACCACTATCACTACCACCACTTTCGTATTTTTCTACAATCTTTTTCTTTAATTCTATCGTGTTTCTCACCTTCTTTACCAAAAGGCTGGTACTAGGAGCTTTCTTTGGGCCCATGGTGGCTTATTTAGCAGTTGCAAGCACAAAAAAGAATGGAATATTACAAAATGTATCTTATGAATGCTTGGGGTGACAGTCAATCGCTGATAAACAATGCCACACACTGACTGAATGGTGTGTGGGGCCGCTTGTACGCATTCTGGACGGACGACTATTATCGAGGCAAATGACAAACTTCAAGGCTATATTTTGACGAAAAAAATGTTGCGAAAATCGAAATTTACGAAATCCAAGGCTTACGATAATCGAGGGTCCACTGTATAATCAAAGTTTGTGCAATAAATCTGTTGCTGTCAAAGAGGGAGTCTGTGTCAAAGGTGAGGCTGTCAGCAAGGCAGGAAGATAAAGTAAGGGTGTTAAGAGTAGTGACTACATCGGAGGTAAATCCTGCATGCTCCCTGGTAGACAGGACAGTCTAATAGAATATGACAACCTTCATAAGATACCCATGAGTAAGATATGTGTGCCCTGTGTGGAGGAACTTCTTAGATTAGTACACTTTCATATGATAATAGAAGAACACTTATATTTTAACAGCAATAATTCCAGCAGCCTCTCCCTGGAATCACTTTCAACGTTGCTGCAGTCGTGTCCTCAGTGGCTGATGATAATGAGTAACATATTGTAATGTGACCTTAACGAAGGTATTCCAGTATGTCAGTTTTACTTGGAATGTGATAGGTTACTCACGTGGGTTTTGGCGATTGTCTTATGTGTCACGGCGTTGGTTACGTTTGTCTTATCTTAACACTCCCTATACTCTGCTGCAGAGGA
>WNWK01029761.1:0-24096 GCA_009830355.1 Cherax destructor
CACGTCAAGTATTAAAAACCATTAGTCTCCATTCACTAATATCAAATACGCACACATGCTTGCTGGAAATCCAAGCCCCTCGCACACAAAACCTCTTTACCCCCTCCCTCCAACCTTTCCTAGGCCGACCCCTACCCGCCTTTCCTCCACCACAGATTTATACACTCTCGAGGTCATTCTGTTTCGTTCCATTCTCTCTACATGTCCGAACCACCTCAACAACCCTCCTCAGCTCTCTGGATAATAATTTTGGTAATCCGCACCTCCTCTAATTTCCAAACTCGAATTCTCTGCATTATATTCACACCACACATTGACCTCAGACAAGACATCTCCACTGCCTCCAGCCTTCTCCTCGTTGCAACATTCATCACTCATGCTTCACACCCATATAAGAGTGTTGGTATAACTATACTCTCATACATTCCCTTCTTAACTTCCATGGACAAAGTTCTTTGTCTCCACAGACTCGAAGTGCACCACTCACCCTTTTCCCCTCATCAATTCTATGATTCACCTCATCCTTCATAGACCCATCAAGCTTCAGTCTTGGCTCATTTACCACTCAGAAAACTCCAGTGTGTTCAAATAACAAAGTATCCTAAGGCAGGTAGTGTGTGTACTGGAGTTAGAGTTACGATAGTTCTGAGGAAAGATGAGTCTTCTGGAACGTATTATTAATGTAACTCAAGTGACCATTGAGTTACATTTTTAATCTGAGGTTCTAATACAAAAGTAATAATATTCTTATTATTTTTTTAATACCACAGTGGTTTTGAATATTATTTATGTTTCATTAATTACAATCCTGCCAGCAAGATTATATGAATCAGAAATGTAGTCATTTATTATTTTCAGTCTCAGGAATCAGAATAACTCACAAGATTAATTAATGTAACTTGATAATGAGGCTCACTCATATCATAAATAACTCGACTAAAACAATGCAAAATTCGTATGTACCTTTTTAACAAGAAAAAAATAATTAAATCTAATTTTATGACAAAATACTTATGTACATAAGTGAAGTAGACTCTTGCTTCCAGCTAAGATAAGATTTTGTTCGGAGTTTTAACCCCGAAGGGTTAGTCACCCAGGATAACCCAAGAAAGCCAGTGCGTCATCGAGGACTGTCTGTCTTATTTCCATTGGGGTCATCAATCTTGTCCCCCAGGATGCGACCCACAGCAGGTGCAAGGAAACACGTCGAAATGTTTCCACCTCGCCGGGAATCGAACCCAGGCCCTCCGTGTGTGAAGCGAGAACATTAGCCACCAGGCCACCGGAGCCCCAGAGATGGAAGTGAAGAAGACTCTTGCTTCCAGAGATGGAAATAGATCTCACTAAAAACTCTTTACCTTTAAATTTAGTTATTAATATAATGCATCTACTCATATGTAAATTTAGATTTAGAAAGGACATAGGCAAGTAATGGTTTTCGAACAGAGTTGTAGATGCGTGGAACATTCTTCCGAGTAGGGTGATAGAGGCTAGGACCTTGGGTGGCTTTAAAAAGAGATTGGACAAATATATGAGTGGGAGGGGCTGGGATTTGATTGGTGTCGTGAGTACGGGAGTAAATTCTTAGGTAGTGGTGGTTTTGATAAGGACCTGCCTTGTATGGGCCAGTGGGCCTTCTGTAGTGTTCCTCCATTCTTATGTTCTTATGGTCTTATATGATTAAATTGAAAAGTTTAAAATTTGAAATGGCAAACCATCCAGCAAGAGCAACTTTCCCCCACAAGTGACTCAACAGTCATAGCAGGAAAGTGGTTTATATAATAATGCTATAGCACTTACCTCACTGCCTAGTGATGAGAAAGTGTCTGGGCTCAACTACAGGAAGGGAAGGTTAGTTATTCCTAGGCTTACAAGGTATTAAAAGTTGGTTAGATCCTAGTTTCCAGTGTGATGTTGAGACAGTAAACATGGAAGGCTGTATAGAACATATTAAACAGTTTATATAACGGGGACATGGTGGAAAAAAACCTAACTGCATAAACACTGTCAAAAGGTTAAAAGAGGATAGAAGTGAGAAAAAGTGTATTTTTTACAACCAGGGTCGTACCGACTTGTCAAATAATTTCTCAAAGATGCGACCACAGATCAGGGAACAAAGATACGTCACAGAGCAGGGAACAAAGATACGACCACAGAGCAGAGAACAAAGATACGACCACAGAGCAGGGAACAAATATACGACCACAGAACAGGGAACAAAGATACGACCACAGAGCAGAGAACAAAGATACGACCACAGCGCAGGGAACAAAGCAAAACAATGCACATAAGAATCTTATTCCACAATTTTTAAGGAGTGGAGTGTTAAGCCTCTGTCAGATGACTAAAAGCTCCAGCTGTGGGTCATCACATGACTAAGACCCGCGTCAGGAAACACTTGTCCTGTTTCCTGAAGAAGAGAATTAATATAATAAACACATTTACGTTTCGTGTACTAATACACGAAATAATTTCGATAAGACTAGAACCAACTGACACCTGATATAGACCAACAAACTAAACTACAAAAAAACATCTTAGAAATGTTGTTTTCGAAGAAATGGAAAAGTAAGGAGGTGGAAGGAGAATATTGGTAAAAGAAGTACAAACCTGGGTACGTGTGGGGTTTGATCCCATGGTAAGGGAGTCGTAAAACTCCAGGCCAGTGATAAGCCACTGGGCCAGCTGGCTACAATAAGATCCATCTAACTAGGTATATTTATACACCATAGGGAGGTTAGCATAGGTCTTATTGTGACCACAAATGTAAGTTTTTATAGATGAATATCCCGCCAGCGTGGCAGTGACGAACTCTATTTCATGTCCCCTCAAGTCCGCCATCATGACTCACGATATCGTAATAACATGACTGCAAGCAAACCACGGTACGGATGGGGCTCTAACTCATGGCAAGTGAGTCGTATAACTCCAGGCCAGAGCGTAAGCCACTGGGCCAGCTGGCTACAGTAAGCCACTGGGCCAGCTGGCTACAGTAAGATTTATCCAACTAGAGTTCGTCACGGCCACGCTGGCGGGAGATTCATCTGTAAAAACTTGCATTTGTGGTCACAATTGTGGCCCATGCTAACCTCCCTATGCTGTATAAATATACCTTGTTGGATGAATCTTATTGTAGCCAGCTGGCCCAGTGGCCAACGCCCATAATCTATGAAGCTATTGCCACAGTGTCACGGAAATTGTTATAAAAAAAAAACCATTGTATTTACCTTGACTTTAAAAAAGTTTTTGACAGAGTTCCCAAGACAGATTAATTTGGAAATTGAGAAACATGGAAATAAAAGGTTAACTTTTACTGTGGATGAGAGACTTTGAGAGGAAGAATGTCCTCGTGAGACGTCGCCAGCGACTGCCACGAAAATCTGTATTTGGAGATGTTGCAAATTATCTTAATTAAGGAAAATAGATAATAAAATTATATTAATTCACTACAGGAAGACTTGGAAAAAATGAGCAAATTGAGTGACACAAAAATGACATTATCATTAAGGTTTGTCAGGAAACACGACATTTGTTTCCTGACTCTGGTCTTAGTCACGTGATGACCCACTGCCACGAATGACAAAATTTAATGAGGGGTAAATGTCATGTAGTGGTAATGGGAGGACAAGAAATCAGGCCACGCGAAGAATACAGACCAAGTAACAAAATATCATAGAAGAATCTAATTGATATTATGAAAAACTTAATAATACATCACTGGAATATCGTGAAAATGAAATCATCAGAAACTGATATGTCACACTAGCAAATATTGACATTTGCAGCAATTATGTAGCGCCCATATCTTAATAAAAAAAAAGTGAAACAATTAGAAATGCTCCAAAGAGCAGCCTAGTATAGGCCAGTAGGCCTACTGCAATGTTTCTCCATTTGTTGTACTTATAATGGTTACGAAAGCTGAATTATAAAATAATAATAATAATATCTTTATTTCCACAAGTACATGTACAGGGTATACAGGCCTAGCTGACATCCTTGTTATGAAGAACATGTCGGGCAAATTAGGTCAATTTTGTCCCAGGATGCGACCCACACCGATCGACTAACACCCAGGAACCCATTTTATTGATGGGTGAACAGGGACAGCAGGTGTCTCATGGAAACACATCCTAATGTTTGTCCAGCCTTAGGAGACAGAGGGTTTGCTTTCCTGGGGCTGGGATGGAGGATATTGTTAGCCGCCTTGACAACATCATGGACGGTAATGGGATCAATCATCTGCCTCAGTGATGGAGGCAACGATGTAGGCAAGCGTAGAAGTGAGGATTTAGTTAGAAGGTACAGACATTATTAGGAAGAAGGGGGGCGCCCTGTTATACGTGGCATTTTGCCAAGAAGGGGTGTTGGAAATGAATGGTTGTCCAGAGCAAATGGTATTAATTGTTGGCTGGACAAACACTGTAAGGATAATGCATTACTATTCATCGACAACTGGGACCACTTCTATGGCCGAAATAACATGTATGTCAAGGATAGGGTTCACTTATCCAAAGCAGGTGTGGGTTTTCTTGCTAGCCCAGTTGAGTGTGTTGTTAGGACTTTAAACTAGGATTAGATAGATGTATATGTTTCGAAATGAAAAATAATGAGTGTCGAAATATGGATTTAGGCTTTGATGTCATAAATCTTAATAACATCAAGGACAGTAATAGGTACAGTGGAAAAGCAGAAAGGAGCAGGAAGGGTAAAGAGAAAGAAGGGTCTTTAAACATATATTACACAAATAGTCGAAGTGCTAGGAATAAGATGGACGAGTTGAGATTAGTTGGTAGTGCAGGTAACATTGAGGTATTTGCCATAACTGAGACGTGGTTCAATACGAAAAATCGGGACATGCCTGCTGAATGTCACATACAGGTTTTTAAACTGTTCCAAGTAGACAGAAGTATCGGGAAGGGGGCTGGAGTGGCCTTGCATGTCCGAGATTTCTTGATCTGTTGCATAAAAGCGGGTATAAAGTCTGAAATAATACATATAGAGTCTTTCTGGATAAAATTTTCAGAGGGGCATGAAAAATTTATTTTAGGAGTTATATACCGTCCCCCAAACATAGGGACCAAAGGAGACAACTATGGGAGGAAATTGTGAAGGCCACAATGCACGATAACGTAGTAATTTCAGGAGACGTCAACTTTAGTCAGATTGGAATTTCTTGACTGGGAATTTAGAATCTAACGACTTCTTAGACGTAGTTGAAGATTGTTTTTTGAAGCAGTTTGTGACAGAACCTAAAAGGGGAAATAACATGCTTGACTTGGTTCTGGCAAATAAGGAAACCCTTGTTAAGTAAAAGGACACAAATGCAACTAATGTGACATTTTATTGTGGCAACGTTTCGCTCTCCAGGAGCTTTCTCAAGCCGTTACAAGCGATACATGGACACAGTGGGCTATTATATACTCTCAAAGTGAGGTGAAATACTAGTGGTGGTCGAGGTAGTAGTGATATAAGTAGTGGTAGTAGTAGTAGTAATACAATAAGGTAGAACAATCAATATGCACATGAGTAAAAGGTGATAAAACAAATACTTGGGTAGTATAACAATAGGTTAGACAAATAATAGTCGATGGAAGGAAATGGGAAGAGAATCCTTGATAAATAACTTATCATCACGCACCTTAACTGTCTACGAGAAACAAGCGCTCAGTCTGGGTCTCAAATTTACCACTAACATACGAAAACCAAACTATCAACTGAATTTAGTCACCAGAAACCACAGACACAGTGACAGCAACTTCCAGAAGGGTTATATACAGGGCATTATCACCGCAGCTTTATGTGAACCTTCTTCTACTAATCTTCCCAGGCGATATATCAATGCTCTGAAGGGCCTTGCTAATGACCCAAATATTATCGTCACCACCGCCGACAAAGGAGGTGGAGTCGTCATACTCAACACCAGTGAATACAACACCAAAATGATGGACCTCTTGAATGACCAATCCACATACGAACCCATCAACACACAACAGTGGGAAACACTCACAAAAGATTTCCTATATAAAACCAGACAAATACTGAAACGCACCAGTGAAGGAAAGAAACTTCTGTACTTGATACCCAGCAACCCTAAACCAGCACACATGTATGGCTTACCCAAGACCCATAAGCATAATATTCCTCTCAGACCAATCACATCAGGCATAGGCAGTGCACCACACAAACTAGCCGGAATTCTTGCCAAACATCTTTCCTGCCTTCTGGGGACCATCAGCCCAGCTCATCTTAAACATTCAGGCGACCTTCTCAACCTCATCCGAAATCTCTCCATCCGAAACAAGAAACTAAGCAGTTTGGACGTGACTTCCCTCTTCACTAAAGTACCTACCACACAAGCCATCGAGGTTCTACGACGTAAAGTCAATCAGGACCTTAACCTTCCTCTACCTCCCGGAGATTTTGTTGACCTTATTGAACTCTGTGTTAATTTCAACTGTTTTTCTTTCAATAACAGGCTCTACAAACAAACATACGGCATGGGAATGGGGTCCCCCATCAGTGCCGTCTTAGCTAACTTGTATATGGAACACCTAGAGGCTGAACACTTCGCCAACATCATACCCTCAAGCGTCACTTGGTTACGTTACGTAGACGACGTCCTCGTAATAACTCCCAAACGTTTTGATGTACGGAATCTTCAGGCAAGGCTCAACGCAGTTGAACCGGCGATCCAGTTTACACTAGAAGAAGAGTCCAATGACATGCTACCCTTTCTAGACGTCCTCATCCACAAAGTAGATAACAACCTAAGATTTCAAGTTTACCGGAAACCTACAAATAAAAATGATCTCACATACTTCTATTCCAGTCAAGATACTAAGACCAAAAGAGGCATCATCATCGGATTCTTCCTAAGAGCTTACCGAATTTGTAGTCCTGAGTTTCTTGACGAGGAATGTACATACATTCACCAAACCTTCACTGATTTACATTTTCCTTCCTTTTTCATCAAAGATTGCAAGAAAAGAGCTCTTCAGATCATTAATTCTCCACGCGTCAACACCACTCCAAAGTTATAATTCTTCCCAACAGCCAGGTTGCATCCAACATTTCTAAAGTATTTGCACAAGCTAACACTAGAGTTGCCATTTCTTCCAGTACTTCTATTAAGGATCTAACCAGGACTAAATCCAAGCACCATGAACCAGTCAACGCAGGGGTCTACACTATACCCTGTGGAGGCTGTGACAGAATTTATGTAGGAGAAACAGCAAGAAACCTCGAAACACGCATCAATGAACACATTAATGCATGCAGAAACGATAACCTGAACAACGCCTGCGTACAACACCGAAATTCCAACAATCATCTCATGAAATTCAAAGACGCCCGACTAGTAATCAAAGAAACTAATTTCCGTAGACGCAAATGCCTTGAATCAGCACTTATATCTGTTTCTAACACAATTAAACAAAACAAAGGCAGCTTCACCATCTCTGAAGTCTTAGCAAGAATCCTCCTGAAAACAGTTAACCATACCATCACATAGTCTCTCCTGCTAATTCAACACAAGCACATCGTAGATGTGGAACACTCCTATAGGCCTTCTATATTTCAACCTCCAGCAAAAATATTTGTCTAACCTATTGTTATACTACCCAAGTATTTGTTTTATCACCTTTTACTCATGTGCATATTGATTGTTCTACCTTATTGTATTACTACTACTACTACTACTACTACCACTACTTATATCACTACTACCTCGACCACCACTAGTATTTCACCTCACTTTGAGAGTATATAATAGCCCACTGTGTCCATGTATCGCTTGTAACGGCTTGAGAAAGCTCCTGGAGAGCGAAACGTTGCCACAATAAAATGTCACATTAGTTGCATTTGTGTCCTTTTACTTAACATATTGTCGGTAATTCTACCAATATTATTACAAGGAAACCCTTGTTAATAATTTAGAAATTACAGAGGAACTCGGCGGAAGCGACCATTGAATGGAAGTATTACAGTAGGGATAACTCAGTAACGGTCCCAGATTTTTGCTTAGCAGATTACAATGGGCTTAGACAACACTTGTCATCTGTGGACTGTGGTAACGAATAAAGCTGTCAATATCAGAGCGGGTTCCCTACACAACACTGGAGTGGGGTCCCTAGACAACACCAGAGTGGGTTCCCTACACAACACCAGAGTGGGTTCCTTACACAACACCAAAGTGGGTTCCCTATACAACACCAGAGTGGGTTTCCTACACAACCCCAGAGTGGGTTCCCTACACAACACCAGAGTGGCTTCCCTGCACATCACCAGAGTGGGTTCCTTACACAACACCAGAGTGGGTTCCCTACACAACACCACAGTGGGTTCCCTACACAACACGAGAATGGATTCCCTACACAACACCAGAGTGGGTTCCTTACACTACACAATAGTGGGTTCCCTACTCAACACCAGAGTGGGTTCAATACACAACACCGAAGTGGGTTCCTTATACAACACCAGAGTGGGTTAACTACTCAACACCAGAGTGGGTTAACTACTCAACACCAGAGTCGGTTAACCACTCAACACCAGAGTGGGTTCCCTGCACATCACCAGAGTGGGTTCCTTACACAACACCATAGTGGGTTCCCTACAAAACACCAGAGTGGGTTCCTTACAATACACAAGAGGGGGTTCCCTACACAACACCGTCCTCCAGTGTCGTCAGGTCGATTTCCCTTACCCTCTCCTCGTAGGACATACCCCTTAGCTCCGGACTTGTCTTGCTGCAAACCTTTGCACTTTCTCTAGTTTATTTATGTGCTTGGCTAGGTGTGGGTTCCAAACTGGTGCTGCATACTCCAATATGGGTCTAACGTACACAGTGTACAGGGTCCTGTACGATTCCTTATTAAGATGTCAGAATGTTGTTCTTAGGTTTGCTAGGCCCCCGTATGCTGCAACAGTTATTTGGTTGATGAGCGCCTCATCTTTTTCCTTGATTGAGGTTAGTAGTCTCTGTCCCCCTAGACTGTACTCCGTCTGCAGTCTTCTTTGCTCTACCACAATCTTCATGACTTTGCACTTGGTGGGTTTGAACTCCAGGAGCCAATTTCTGAACCAGGCTTGCAGCCTATCCAGATCCATTTGTAGTTCTGCCGTGTCCTCATCCGATTGAATTCTTCTCATCAACTTCACACCATAATCAAACAGGGACACTTCGGAGTCTATTCCTTCCGTCATGTCGTTCACAAATACCAGAAACAGCACCGGTCCTAGGACTGACCCCTGTGGAACCCCACTCGTCACCGGCGCCCATTTTGACACCTCACCACGTACCATGACTCGCTGCTGTCTTCCTGACAGGTATTCCCTGATCCATTGTAGTGCCTTCCCTGTTATCCCTGCCTGGTCCTCCAGCTTCTGCACTAATCTCTTGTGTGGAACTGTGTCAAACGCCTTCTTACAGTCCAAGAAAATGCAATCTACCCACCTCTCTCTCTCTTTATCTTACTGCTGTCACCCTGTGTGTGTGTGTGTACTCACCTAATATAGAATACACACACCTAGTCACAACTACTGAGTGTTTGTGTGTGTGTGTGTTGTGTGTGTGTGTGTGTGTGTGTGTGTGTGTACTCACCTATTTGTACTCACATATTTGTGGTTGCAGGGGTCGAGTTATAGCTCCTGGCCTCACCACTTCACTGATTGTTACTAGGTCCTCTCTCTCCCTGCTCCATAAGCTTTATCAAACCTCGTCTTAAAACTATGTATGGTTCCTGCATCCGCTACGTCACTTTATAGGCTGTTCCACTTCCTGACAACTCTATGACTGAAGAAATACTTCCTAACATCCCTTTGACTCATAGGAGTCTTCAACTTCCAATTGTGACTCCTTGTTTCTGTGTCCCCTCTCTGGAACATCTTGTCTCTGTCAACCTTATATATTCCTCGAAGTATTTTATACGTTGTTATCATGTCTCCCCTAACCTTCCTGTCCTCTAGTGTCATCAGGCCGATTTCCCTTAACTTTTCTTAGTAGGACAATCCCCTTAGCTCTGGGACTAGTCTTGTTGCAAACCTTTGCACTTTCTCTAATTTCTTGACGTGCTTGACCATGTGTGGGTTCCAAACTGGTGCTGCATACTCCAGTATGGGCCTGACATATATGGTGTACAGAGGCTTGTACGATTACTTAGTGAGGTATTGGAAAGCTATTCTTAGGTTTGCCAGACGCCCGAATGCTGCAGCAGTTCTGATTGATGTGTGCATCAGATGTGCTCGGTATTATACTCACCCCAAGATCTTTTTTCTTGAGTGAGGTTTGCAGTCTTTGGCCACCTAGACTATACTCTGTCTGCGGTCTTCTTTGCCCTACCCCGATCTTCATGACTTTACATTTGGCAGGGTTAAATTCAAGGAGCCATTTACTGGACCAGGCTTGTACCCTGTCTAGGTCTCTTTCTAGTCCTGCCTTATCCTCGACTGATTTAATTTTTCTCATTAACTTCACATCATCTGCAAACAGGGACACTTCTGAGTCTATCACTTCCATTATGTCATTCACATATACAAAAAACAGTACAGGTCCTAAGAGTGACCCTTGTGGAGCCCCACTCGTCACATACCATGACTCGTTGTTGCCTCCCTGTCAGATATTCTCTGATCCATTGCAGTGCCTTTCCTGTTACGTGTGCCTGATCCTCTAGCTTTTGCATTAACCTCTTGTGAGGAACTGTGTCGAACGCCTTCTTGCAGTCCAAGAAAATGCAGTCTATCCACCCCTCTCTCTCGTGTCTTACTTATGTTACCTTGTCATTAAACTCCAGTAGGTTTGTGACACAGGATTTTCCTTCCCTGAAACCGTGCTGGTTGTCATTTATAAGCTTGTGTCTTTCTAGGTGCTCCACCACTCTCCTCCTGATGATCTTCTCCATGACTTTGCATACTATACACGTCAGTGACACAGGTCTGTAGTTTAATGTAGTTTAACCTCGGGTAGTTGCCCAGTTTCAATGGATGTGTTGAAGATTTTTGTTAGTGGCACACTTAACATCTCTGCTCCCTGGTCGTTTCTTGTGAACTCCCCACCTTCCTTCCTCAGCCTGATTACCTGGTCCTTGACTGTTGTTTTCTTCCTGATGTGGCTATACAACAGCTTTGGGTCAGACTTGACTTTTGATGCTATATCATTTTCGAATTGTCACTGAGCCTCCCTTCTTACCTGTGCATATTCGTTTCTGGCTCTTCGGCTAAGCTCTTTATTTTCCTGGGTCCTTTGTCTTCTGTACTTTTTCCATTCTCTAGTGCACTTAGTTTTTGCCTCCCTACACCTTTGGGTAAACCAAGGACTCGTTCTGGTCTTCCCATTACTTCTGTTTTCCTTAGGGACAAACCTCTCCTCTACCTCTTTGCATTTGGTTGTCAAATATTCCATCATTTCTTTTACTGGTTTTTCTGCCAATTCTCTTTCCCACTGAACGTCTTGTAGGAAGTTCCTCATGCCTGTGTAGTCCCCCCTTTTGTAGTTTGCTTCTCCCTTCCTATTCCTGCGGATCATAATTATCACCTTCTGGATCAAACTTAATGTGTCTCCACATATAGACTGTTGGATCATAATTATCACCTTCTGGATCAAACTTAATGTGTCTCCACATATAGACTGCTACAGCAACCTACGAGTGGAAGTGTTTAAAACATGGTTATATCTGCTTAACTTGTCTCTACCACCAGTGATTGTCACTGTAGTATTTTCTGTTTGGTATATGGGAGGAATGAGTGAGTGTGGCTAATTCCCATATATATACTTTCTTCTCTGTGGTCAACTATGGTGACGTCAATCCCATCTTGTTACTATATTGTTCTCGGATATATTACAATATGTAACAAAATTTCACTTTTGTGGTGTTCCTGGGAAATAAGCATCATTTCCCAATTCTTTATAACTAAACAAAATTAAAAAAAAAGCAATTTTGATCCCAGAACTTTGCTTTTGTGGTCAGGACACTTCTGGAACACTTTCAAGAAAGACTGATGTAAAACTATTATGTTCTAGGGTTTTGCTTGGTAAATATAAAAACAGGGACTCACAAAGCAGCATTCAGTTCAGCTCTGGCTACCTGAGAAGACACATCAGAAGAACTGAAACAGCATCAAGAGGCTGCAATCATTCTCCAGATGCATTCTGCTACATATGTCGTCAATTCATTAAGACAAGAACAAAGACGTTCTCTGTAACAGCATCTAAAAAAAAAATGTGTGAAGCTTACAAAGCAGATTTTGGCATGTCAGTTGTGGACCAAGACAAGACCTGGGCACCTCATGTTGCTTGTGACCATTGTAAGAAAATATTGGAAGATAAGAAAGTCATTAGTTATATGAAGGGTAAAATCTTGAATAGGAACATTTTTTTAAATGAAATGTATGTACCAGAAACTAATTATTTTGTTCTTTTACAGGATGGTATAGAGGAGAAAAAAGAGCCATGAAGTTTGGTGTTGCTAGAATATGGCGTCAACCCACTGATCACTCAACCCACTGATCACTCAACCAACTGCTACTTCTGCCTGGTGGATCCTGCCAAACACCGAACTGGGAAAAATGCACCTGCCATTTCTTATCTAGACCTTCCCTCTTCTATTGCACCAGTACCACACAGTGCTGATCTTCCTGTACCTGCACCTTCAGAAAGAAGTCAACCGTCAGAAGAAGAAAGCAGCAAATGAAGATCACAGTGAACAAGACTATGATCTCACAGATGCAGATGTTGGGAGGAATCCTTACTACCCAAACCAAACAAACCTCAGTGACATTATCAGAGATCTTGGTTTGACAAAGCCAAATGCTGAGCTTTTGATTTCAAGGCTCAAGGAGTGTGACTTGGTGGATGAAAGTGTGCAAGTGACAAGCCAAAGAAAACGTCACCAATATTTCTCAAGCTTCTTCACTAATGAAAAACAGGTTGTGCTACTGTAATGATGAATCAGGCCTGTTTGATGCAAATGGAATTGCCTGAAGTCCAGATGAGTGAAGACTCTTTATTGACAGCTCCTCCAGAAGCTTAAAAGCTGTACTTCTGCACAATGGGAACAAGTATCCATTTCTTTCCTTGGTTCATTCAGTACATCTTGAGGAGGTCTACAACAATGTCAAACGTGTACTGGGAGCTTTGAACTAAGATACGTATGGCTGGGAGGTTATTGGAGACTTCAAAATGGTGGTATTTTTGATGGGACTCCAAGGAGGTTTTACCAAGTTTCCCTGTTATCCCTGTCATTGTGATAGTAGAGACAGAGCAGCACATTACCAGAGGAAGCACTGGCCTCAAAGGACTGTGTTCTCAGTAGGAAGACATAATATCAATCATAAACCATTGGTGGATCCTCAAAAGGTTCTGTTCCCTCCATTACACATCAAACTATTGTTAATGAGACAGTTTGTTAAAGCTCTTGACAAAGAGTCTACAGCCTTCAAGTATCTTCAAGACTTCTTTCCCAAGCTATCAGAGGCAAAGGTGAAGGCTGGCATCTTCACTGAACCACAAGTCAGGAAAATCATGGAGTGCTCAGAATTTCCAAAGAAGTTCACAAAGAAGAAAAAGGAAGCCTGGGAGAGTTTTGTTGCTGTAGCACAGGGCTTTCTGGGCAACAACAAGGCTGACAATTATGTGGAACTTGTTGAGACCTTGGTAAAAAAACTATGGTCAAATGGGCTGTAGTACGTCCCTTGAGGTCCATATCCTTGATGCTCATCTTACAATTTCAAGGAGAATATTGGAGCAAACTTAGAGGAGCAAGGAGAGCGCTTCACCAAGATATCAGGATCGTATAATGAAAACCTGATGGGAGACAACATTTGGAAAGTGATTTGTTACATGCTCGCAAATCTGAAAAAACTGCTCATTTTTAACTTTGTAAATATGTTTCAGAAAGTTTAAAATAAAATGTGTGTAAATTTTATTTTTTTATGTCATTTTTTTTTTTTTTGTTTGTTTTTCTTTTACATCGAAAATTATCAAAACATATTGAAATTTAGCCATTTTTTGTAAACAATTCATCGTGTAAGCAACAAAAGCAAAGTTTAAAAGGAATAATGGACATTTTCTCTTGTTTTGAAATAAAAGGAGTTGGAAAATAACACTTACTTACCAGGAACAAAAATAGTGTTACATAGTGTTATCAGCGAGTCATTCACAGCAAACAATGAAGCACTTACTCGTGCCATACAAAGATGAGACAAGATGTGCTTGTCTCAGCTTCACAAGATGTGCTTGCCTCAGCTTCACAAGATGTGCTTGTCTCAGCTTCACAAGATGTGCTTGTCTCAGCTTCACAAGATGTGCTAGCCTCAGCTTCACAAGATGTGCTTGTCTCAGCTTCACAAGATGTGCTTGTCTCAGCTTCACAAGGAGAATTCTGCCTTGCTGAAGTTGTATAAGCTGATGGAAGACATCATATCCATCCCTATGTTTGGCTACACTATCTACTGCTTCTTCCTACTCAGTGGTACAGTCGTCTATGTAATGTTACAGTTAAAGATGGGCAGTGTGGATGAGACACTCTCGCCCACAGTGACAGCTCTGGGTTCCTCCTTGGCCGTACCTTTACTCATGGGACACATCGCAGATACTGTAACACTCAAGGTAAGTAAAGAAACACTCAGACACATACACACACATACACAAACACACACACACACACACACACACACACACAGGGGCCAGGAGCTGAGTCTCGACCCCTGTAACCACAATTAGGTGAGTACAGTCAAGGCTAGAGTCAGGTGGGAACAACCAGAGTCGGGAGGAGTAGAAAGCATAACCACCCACACAACCCTGCAACCAAACAAATTAACCTAAAGCAAACAACACTCCACACCACAGCCCCCCACCCCCAGAACAAGCCCAACCAACACAGTAGCTTCCCATAGCTCACTGTAAGATCTCCCACTCCCCCAGGTCCCACAAATCCCCCAGAATACAGTTTAGGAAATGAAGCTGAAGGTATGGTACACTAACGCAGACGGAATAATGAATAAGTGAGAGGAGTGGCACGAAAGAATCATAGAGGCATCAACAGACATCATAGCACTCACGGAAACCAAGCTCACAGGAATGATAGCAGACGAAGTTTAATCAAATAGATATCAGATCTTGAGGAAAGATAGAGGTTAAAGATTGGGTGGAGTTTTGAGAAATTAGAAGGAGGGGACAGAGGGGAAGTAGGGACTGCATAGTAGGAATACTTCAGATTCGGGGTCCCAAGGTGGTGATTACAGTGATGTATAACCCACCACAGAATAGCAGGAGGCCAAGACAAGAATATGATGAGAGCAAAAGAGAAATGGTTGATACACTAGCTGAGTTGGCCAGAAGGGCCCACATGGGTAGAGCAAAGTTATTAGGTGTGGGCGACTTCAAGAACATAAGAAAGAAGGAACATTGCAGAAGCCCTACTGGCCCGTGCGAGGCAGGTCCAATTCACCCACCGGCTTAAGTCAATGCCTTAAGGTAGTCAGGTCAGGTCACATTCACTAAAGAACGAGCACGGCAACTGACCAAGGGGCACAAGCTAGTCAGGTCCAACTCACACCCACCCACACCAACTCATGTATTTATCTAACCTATTTTTAAAACTACACAACGTCTTAGCTTCTATGAAGGTACTCGGGAGTTTGTTCCACTCATCCACAACTCTATTACCAAACCAGTTTTTTCCTATATCCTTCCTGAATCTGAATTTTTCCAACTTAAATCCATTGCTGCGAGTCCTGTCTAGACAAGATATTTTTATCACGCTATTTACATCCCCTATATTAATTCCTGTTTTCCATTTATACACCTCAATCATATCCCCCCTAATTCTTCGCCTTTTTAGAGAGTGCAGATTCATGGCCTTCAGTCTATCCTCATAGGGAAGATTTCTGATACATGGGATCAACTTAGTCATCCTCCTTTGTACGTTTTCCAGTGCATTTATATCCATTCTGTAATACGGTGACCAAAACTGTGCAGCATAATCTAAATGAGGCCTAAACAAAGATATATAGAGTTGAAGAACAACCTGAGGACTTCTATTATTTATACTTCTTGATATGAAGCCAAAGATTCAGATTACTGCTAAACCAGAACTCCTAAATCCTTTTCGCAATCTACATTATTCAGTTTATGTGTGGCATGGTTATTTTCCTGTCCAACACTTAAGAACTTTACATTTTTCTATATTAAATCGTATCGGCCACTTCTCCGACCACTGCATCAGTCTACTCAAATCATCCTGGAGTGCTCTAATTTTTTTTTTTTTCAAAAGTCGGCCCTCTCATTAAAATGAATTGAAGGGCCTATTTTGGTGTCATCAACAAATTTGCTTATATCGCTATTTATTCCCTCATCTAAGTCGTTTATGTAAATTGTGAACAACAAGGGGCCCAACATTGACTCCGGTGGAACATCGCTTGTGACGTGCCCCAATTCTGATTTCTCCCCATTTATGCAAACTCTCTGTTGCCTATTTGTCAGCCATGCCTCTACCTAGGAAAAAAAATTTCCTCCAATTCCGTGTGCCTTAAGTTTCCTCAGTAGTCTCTGATGTGAGACTATCGAAAGCTTTACTGAAGTCCATATACACAATATCATATTCAATATCATGATCTACGTCCTCAAATACCTTAGTGAAAAAAGTTAGTAAATTCGTAAGACAGGAATGCCCCTTTGTAAAACCGTGCTGAGATTCATTAATCAATTTATGCCTTTCAAGATGGCTACGAATTACCTCGGCAATTATCGATTAAATAAATTTTCCCAATATCGAGGCAAGGCTTACTGGTCTATAGTTTGAAGCAAAGGACCTGTCACCTGCCTTGTGAATAGGTATTACATTTGCCATTGTCCACTTGTCTGGCACTATGCCAGTTTGTAGTGAAATATTGAAAAGATTAGCCAAGGGTATGCTAAGTTCCTCTTTACATTCCTTTAAAACCCTTGCAAACATTTCATCATTGCCTGGGGATTTGTTAGGTTTTAATTTCTCTATTTATTTGAGGACCATGTCACTAGATACAACAATCGTACATAGTTTATTATTGTCCTGTTCTATGATAATTTACTATTTCTAGAATTTCTCTAGAATCTTCCTGAGTAAAAGCTGAGAGGAAGTAAGTGTTGAAAAGTTCACACATTTCCTTATCACTGTCAGTGATCTGACCTGAGTTACTCTTAAGTGGGTCTGTCTTGTCTCTAATCTTACTTCTGTATACCGGAAAGAACCCTTTTGGTTTAGTCTTCGAATCCCTTGCGATTTTAGCCTCATAATCCCTTTTTGCTTATTCCTTTTTTATATTTCATTCTTTAATTTAATATATTGATTTCTTAACTGCCCTTTCCCTCTTTTGATACGCCTATATGTGCCTCTCTTTTGACCAATGAGATGTTTTAATCTATTTTTTATCCATTTGGGATAATTTTTGTTAGATCTAATTTCCCAACTCGGAACAAAAGTTGTCTGGGCAGCTAGAACTACGCTCTGAACACGTCATATTGGTAACCAATACCACCTACCTGACCCATAGTCAGGTCATCCCAATTTAGCCCACCTAGGTAATTTCTCAGCCCCATGAAGTCGGCTAAACGGAAATCTGGGACAAAGACTTGATTGCAGTTATTTGGGTAATTCCATGATATATTGAAACTAAGTGATTTGTGATCGCTTTCCTAAAACTCATCATTATCCTCAAGATTATTAACTAGTGATTCTTTGTTGGCAAGAATCAAGTCAAGCAGGTTGTTTCCTCTAGTTGGTTCTGTCACAAACTGTTTTAAAAAAACAATCCTGAACCGTATCAAGAAAGTCACTAGACTCAAGATTTCCTGTCACATTGTTCCAATCAATTTGTCTAAAGTTAAAATCTCCTATTAACACAACATTTTTATATCTAGATACCTTATGAATTTCGTCCCATAGCAGCCTACCGCACTCTCTATCAAGGTTTGGGGGCCTATAAATCACACCCAAAATTAATTTGTCACGACCTTCGAGAGACTGTAGCCAAACAGATTCAGTGTCCGATGTTTCTAATCTTATATCTTGTCTAACACAACAATTTAAATTATCTCTGACGTACATCGCAACTCCACCACCCTTCCTGTTGACCCTATCAGTTTATAACCCTGCATGTTGCATTCAGAAGGATATTCTCTATCTTTCAAGTTGAACCAGGTCTCCGTTATAGCAATAATATGTATATTACCTGCACTTGCAAGTAAACTTAGCTCATCCATCTTATTTCTTAGACTCCTACTATTTGTATTGTAAACCTTAAGGGAGCTAGTCACTTCAATCACAAGGAAATTGACTGGGAAAACCTGGAGCCACATGGGGGACCAGAAATGAGCTGGTGGGCACGTTGTCCTGAGCTTCGAATACATACCATACCACGGGTGGGGTTCGAACCCGCGGTCAGAGAGTCTCAAAACTCTAGACCGTCGAGTAAGCCACTGGGCCAGCTAGCTTCAATAAGATTCATCCAACTAGGTATATTTCTACACCATAGGCACCACTGTGTCCACAAATGCAAGTTTTTACAGACAAATCTCCCGCAAGCATGGCCGTGACGAACTTTAGCTCAAGTCCCCCTCAAAGCCGTCAACATGAACGACCCCCACCCGTGGTATGGTTTGTTTGCAATCGTGTCATTACGATTTCGTGAGTTCGAATACATAGTTGCGTTACAAGTGAACAGGGACACAAGGTAGAGTTGGACGGGAGAAACTAAACTAAAAAAGAGGTGACTACACAGATATGAGGAATTTCCTGCACGAGGTTCAGTGGGAAAGAGAACTGGCGGAAAAATCAGTAAATGAAATGATGGAATATGTGAAAACACAATGCAAGGAAGCAGAGGAGAGTTTCGTACCCAAGGCCAACAGAAATAATGGGAAGACGAGGACGAGCACTTATTTCATCCAGATGTGTAGAGAGGCCAAAGCTAAGTGTGCTTGAGAATGGAAAAAGTATAGAAGACAAAGGACACAGTAAAATAAAGAGACTAGTCGATGAACCAGAAACGAATATGCACAATACAAAAATGACATAGGAGCGAAAGCCAAGTCTGACCAGAAGCTGTTGTACAGCCACATCAGGAGGAAAACAACAGTCAAAGATTGGGTAATCAAGCTGAGAAAAGAAGGATGGGAGTATTTTCAGTGGAGATAGAAAGGACTTCAGAAAGTCAGAATGGTGGTGTACACGAACATGTGCTTGACACAATACACACAACCGAAGAGGAGGAGGTGAAAAGACTGTCCAGTCCCACCTCAAAGGCGGTGGGTCTGGACAATATCTCTGTGGGTCCTGAAAGAGGGAGCAGAGGAGCTGTGTGTACCACTAACAACAATCTTCTGAAAATGTAGTTCCAATTTTTAAGAAAACAGACAGCCATGCAGCATTACACTAGAGACCAGTGCCACTAACAAAGTCATGGAGAAGATTACCAGGAGAAGAGTGGTGGAATACCTATAGAGGAATAAGCTTATCAGTGACAACCAGCACGGATTCAGGGACGGCAAATCCTGTGTCAAAAACCTACTGGAGTTCTATGACAAGGTGACAGCAGTAAGACAAGAGAGAGACGGGTGAGTAGACTATATTTTCTTGGACTGTAAGATGGCTTTTGACGCAGTTCCTTACAAGAGATTAGTGCAAAAGCTGGAGGACCAGGCAGATATAACAGGAAAGGCAATGCAATGGATCAGAGAATAACTGACGGGAAGATATCAGCTAGTCATGGTACTTGATGAAGTGTCAGACTGGGCGCCTGTGACGAGCGGAGTTCCACAGGGGTCTGTCCTAGGGCCGTAGAAGTGGCTTATATACTGTAGTAAGGAATTCTTCAACACTTGTCCAACCTTTGGACTAAGACCTACTTCGACTAGTGGATGGTACCACTATGACCCCGCCTGCTCCTGCTTTGCCTCACCTTACTACAGTATATAAGCCACTTCTACGGCCCTGTGCTGTACTTTCTACAAGATTGATGGACTGAACACATCGACTCCAGGTTGAGGGACTGATTACCTCAAACTCCTCCTCTCCTTACAACTTTCTGCCACTGTGTGGCGAAACGTTTCCTCATTAAATATACCCAAGTATTGCACATGTGTCTAATTTATCACCTGACACTAAGGCAACAACGAGTCATAGTACGTAACGAGGTGTCAGAGTGGGCGACTGTGACGAGTGAAGTTCCACAGGAGGCAGTCCTAGGACCGGCGTTGTTTCTGGTATATGTGATGGATGGGTTAGACTCAGAAGTGTCCCTGTTTGCAGACGATATTAAGTTAATGAGTAGAATTCAGTCGGATGAGGCTCAGACAGGACCAAAAAGGGACCTGGCAGGCTGCAAGCCTAGTCCAGAAACAGGCCCCTGGTGTATAACCCCGCCAAATGTAAAGTCATGAAGATCGGCAAAGGGCAAAGACCTCAGAGTACAGAATAGGATGCCAAAGACTGCAAACCTCACTGAAGAAAAAGGGTCTCAGGGTGAATGTAATTCAGAGCACATCTGAGGCGTACATCAACCAAATAACTGCTGCTGCAAATGGATGCCAAACAAACCTCACAGCAGCATTCCGTTACCTCAGTAAGAAATCGTTCAGGACTTTGCACGCCGTGTATGAAGGCCCATATTGGAGTATTCAGCACCAGTTTGTAACCCATACCTGGTCAAGTACTTCAAGAAATTAGAGAAAGCAAAGGTGCAACAAACTAGTCCGGAGATAAGGGATGTCCTAGAGAAATGCAAAGGTTTGACAGTAGTCCCAGAGATAAAGGGTATGTCCTACGAGGAGAGGTTAAGGGAAACGACCTGACGACACTGGAAGACAGGAGAGATAGGAGGACATGATAACGACAGATAAAATACTGAGAGAAATCGACAAGGTGGACAGAGACAGAATGTTCCAGAGATGGGACACAGCTGGAAGTTGTACGTTCAGATGAAGCCCAGGGATGTTAGGAAGTATTTCTTCAGTTACAGAGTTGTCAGGAAGTAGAATAGTTTGGGAAGCGATGTAGTGGAGGCAGGATCCATACATAGCTTTAAAATTAAATTTTTTGGGGGGGGGGGGTTTTTCCCCCCCAAAAACCCCCCTTTTTTTTTTTTTTTTTTTTCCCAATTGGGGGAAAAACCGGGGCATAAAGGGGAAAAAAGGGGGGGCGGGGGGTTAGGGGTTTTTTTTACTTGGGGGGAAAAGGGGGGGGAAAAAAAAATTTTTTTTGGGGTTTTGGGGGGTTTTTAAAAAAATTTGGGGAAAAAAAAAAAAAAAGGGGGGGGGGGGGGGGTTTTTGGGGGGTTTTTTTCCCCCCGGGGTCAAAAAAAGGGGAAAAAAAGGGGGGCCCTTTTTTTGGGGGGGGGGGGTTTAAAACCCCCCCCCCCCCAAAAAAAAAAAAAGGGGAAAAATTTTTTAAAAATTTTTTGGGGGGGAAAACCCCCCCCCGGGGGGCCCCCGGGGTTTTGGGGCCCCCAAAACCCCAAATTTTGGGAAAGGGGGAAAAAAAAAAACCCCCCCCAAAAAAAAAAAAACCCCGGGTTAAACCCTTTTTTTTTTAAAAAGGGGCCCGGGGAAAAACTTTTTTTAAAAATTTCCCAAAAATTTTTCCCCCGGGGGGAAAAAAAAAAAACCCCAAAATAAACCCCGGGGGGCTTTTTTAAAACCCCTTTTAAAAATTTTTGGGGAAAACCCGGGGGTTAAAAAACTTTTTTTTTCCGGGGCCCCCCGGGGGGGGGCCCCCCCCCCCCGGGGGGGGGGGGGGGGGGGTTTTTTTTTGGGGGGGAAAAAATTTTTCCTGGGAAAAAACCGGGGGCCCCGGGGGCCCCGGTTTGGGCCCCAAAAAAAAAAGGGGGTTTTTGGGGGGAAAAAACCCCCCCCAAATTTGGGGCCCCCGGGGGGGGGGCTTTTTTTTGAAAATTTTGGGGGGTTTGGGGGGGGTTTAAAACCCCATTTTACCGGGGGGGGGGGGAAAAAAAAACCCGGCCTTTTTTTAAAAAGGGGGGGGGGAAAAACCCCCCAAAAAAAAAGGGGGAAGGGGGGCCCGGGGGGAAAACCCCCCATTTTTAAATTTTTTTGGGGGGGGGAAAAAACCCCCCGGGGTTTTTTTTTCCCTTCGGGGCCCCGGGGGGGGGGGCCCCCCTTTTTTTTTTTTTCCGGGGCCTTTTTTTCCCCGGGGGGGGGGGGGGGAAAAAAAAAAACCCCAAAAATTTTTTTTGGGGGGGGAAAACCCCCCCCGGGGGGGGGGGGGGGGGGAAAAAATTTTACCCTTTTTTTGGGGGGGGGGGCCCCTAAACCCCCCCCCCCACCCCCCAAAACCCAAAGGGCCCCGGGGTTTTGGGGGGAAACCCCCAAAAAACCCCCACCCAAAAAAAATTTTAAAAAAATTTTTTGGAAGGGGTTTTCCCCCCCAAAAAAATAAAAACCCCCCCCCCAAAAAAATTTTAAAAAAACCTTTTTCCCCCCCCAAAAAATTTTTCCCCCGGGGGGGGGGCCCCCCCCCCAAAAAAAAAACCCAATTTTTGGGTTTTTGGGGGGGCCCCCGGGGGGCCCCCCCCAAATTTCCTGACCTGGGGGGGTGGGACATTGGCTTGGTTTGAATTTGGACCGTCGATGGGCCAGTAGGTCTGCTGCAGTGTTCCTTTTTTCTTATGTTCTTAGTTCTTATGAAGCATTTTTCAGCCAAGAGTAGTCAGGAAAATATCAAGAAAGATATAGGGGCAGGAACCATACATAGTTTTAAGACAGGTAATAAAGCTCAGGGGCAGGGAGACAGAGACCCAGAGGGACAGGAAGAGGCGGGGCCAGGAGCTGAGTCTCACCCTGCAACCACAATTGGGGTGAGTACACACATACACACACACACACACACACACACACACACACACACACACACACCCCCAAACGGGGGGCCCGGGGTTACCGCGGGGGAAAATTTCAATTTTTTTCACACACACACACACACACACACACACACACAAAAACGGGCCTAGTGTCAACGACATGTGCCTAGGACTGGTAACTAACAACAACACTCATCCGGGCCTAGGACAAAGGGAACAATAACTAACACTCATCCGGTCCGGGAAAAAATGGTAATAACCCCTAACACTCATCCGGTGCCAGGAAAAAATGGACTAACACTCATCCACAACAGACCCGGATCCAGACGACACCTCTGCCAGAGGGGGCGTACAAATCATTGTTGTGGTTCTTTTGTGTCATTATCACTTGGTGGTGCATCACTGGGGGCATCACTGGGGGTGCATCACTGGTGGTGATAACGGGTGGGGGTCAAAACCCACCGGCCCTTTGGTGGCATCACTGGGGTCCATCACTGGTGGTGCATCACTGGTGGTGCATCACGGGGCCATCACTGGGGTGCATACTGGTGGTGTATTGCGCCCCTGAACTGGGCCCAATGTATATAATGTATATTTCCATTTTCAATAATTTTAAGCAATATTTCGATAATAGCAAATCAAATTTTGCTTTATATTATTATTAGACTTTTTTTAACTTGTTATTTATTAGGTAGGATGTAATATTGGTGCTTGAGAGTGTGTAAACTGCCTTTGGGGTTGGCAAACTACGTTATTGCCGGTGTCTAGTTGCTGGGAGGAGTCAGTCTCGGGCACACCTGAGCTGGGTGGTTGTTCCTCTTTTCTCTCTCTGGCCGCTGCCCTCGCGAGCAACACCTCCCCATTTCTACTTGTTTTCGACATTAGACTCTTTGGGAGATTGATTTTGGGGGGGCGAATCATCTTTGAACTCGTAACTCTGTTCACAGAGAATAGACTAGACAGTGATTTTTCGACGTTGTTCTGGGTTGTGTCACATTGACACCTGATAAAACTTGGTCTCAAGCCTCTGGGCCCCTTGATAAGGATCTGTCCCGCCACAGTTTGGGATTGTTTAGTGAACCAGCTTCAGTAGAACGGGAGTTTTTTGACTGTTTGGAGGATCTACTGATGGTCCCCCGTTAGGTCGATTTTTTATCTCCTTGCCTGACGCTGTGTTTTGTTGCCTGTTATAGTGCTGTTCTGGGAAATGGACATTTTACTGAACAATCAAGTTATTCTGGGTTTTCTGTTTGT
>WNWK01029762.1:0-24096 GCA_009830355.1 Cherax destructor
TCAGCAACTCTACCTTCCAGATGCCTGCAACTCTTCAATAAAGGTAAGTAAATGTTATTGTTTTTTTTGAGTGATTATTTTTTTGTGGAACAAATTAATTGTATTTACATTATTTCTTATGGGAAATAAGGTTTCAGATTACGAAAGATTCAGATTAAGTAATAGCTCCTGGACCGGATTAATTTCGTTAACTGAGGGTCCACTGTATATGACTCTTAATCTTGGTGATTAAGACACATGTGTCATAGTTAGATATCTTTATTTTTTAAACATTTTGCCTACACAGCAGGCTTCTTCAGTCAAATGCAGAGGCAGCAGGTGTAGTAATGAAATACAGATTATGTAATCAGTCCATCAACCTTGAAGAAAAAGTATTTGAGATGGTCACTTCCTCAGGGACTGACCTCATCCTAGTGTAGGATGCACAGTAGTAAGAGTGGATGTTTTGTATAGTGAGTAGATTTAGGTCTTTGAAGAGTGGGGGAGTGTGTTGTCTAGCAGTGGACTGTGTAATCATTCGTAATGTGGCTTTTTGTTGAGCTAAAGGTGATTTGCTGTTGTGGATCCCCAGGCACAAATTGCATAGATGAGGTGGTGGTAGATCAGTGAATAGTATAATGTAAGTACACTGGATATACAGTGGTCCCTCGAGTTAAGAGCACCTCGGAAATCGTACAATTATGTAAGTGTATTTTTGTAAGTGCTTTTGTAAGTGTATTTTTGGGGGTCTGAAATGGACTAACCTACTTGCCATTATTCCTTAATTAAGGGAGAAAATTCGTTCGGTAATGGCACTTGAGCAGCCTTCTGGGATGAATTATGTTCTTAACTCGAGGGTCCACTGTATTTAGTTTAGGGTGAGTAGGTGGTTTTTGAGAAGAGTCTTAAATTGATGTTCAGGCAAGGTTGTTTTAATATTTCTGGTAATGAATTCCAGATTTTGAGTTTTTACACAGGGTAATATGGACTCTGGGTATATAAAAAAGTGATCTGTGTCTTGTGTTATGGTCATGGGTCCTGTTAACCCTTTCACGGTTTTTGACATACGTACTAGTACGTCTTACACACTAGGGTGTTTGACATACTAGTACGCCTAAATTCTAGCGCCCTCAAATCAAGCAGAAACAGGCTGGTAGGCCTAGATGTGAGAGAATGGGTCTGTGCAGTCAGTGTGCGCAGTATAAAAGAACCTAGGATAACCCAAAAATGTCAGAGTGACTTATTTCCATTGTCTGACTTTTTTGGGTTATCCTAGGTTCTCTACATATGCTGCTATGTATGATAATCAATGTAACTGTACTCACCTAATTGTGGTTGCAGGGGTCGAGACTCAGCTCCTGGCCCCGTGTACAGTCATCCCTCGGTTTTCGGTTTTAATCCGTTCCAGATGGATCGGCTAAAACCAAAATCGGCGAAAACCAAAACTATTTTCCCCATAAGAAATAATGGAAATTCAATTAATCCGTTTCAGAAACCCAGAAGTTTGGAAAAAAAAAAATTTGGGGGCCTTAAAGATAGATTTACATGCACAAATGAATGAAATGAATGTGGCACTTACCCTTACTGAAGACTGATGGTGTTTGATGGAAGAGAGATAGGAGGGGAGAGGGTAGAAACCCTACTTTTTGGAAGGGGAATCCTCCATAAGGACTCTAGGTAACAAGTCCTCATCTGGGGTCACTTCCTTCTTTGTCTTTTAATCCCACTAGGACCAGCTTGTGATTCACTGCACACCTGTGGCACTAAATATCTCTCCAGAGAGCTCTGTATCTGGCGGTTTTAAAATGTCCCTAAAATGGGACATGGAATTGTCATTGTAAAAGTAGCCAGCACGGATTGCAACATCTTTGTCAGGGTGATGTTCCTCCACAAATGATTGCACCCTACTCCACATTGCACAAATCTCCTTAATCTCTGAAGAAGGCACCTTACATCTTTCTTCCTCCACTGAAGCAATTTCCTCAGATCTGTTTTGTTGTTGTTGCAGCTCAAGCTCTTGCAGCTCTTCAGTGGTTAGATCTTCATTGTGGTCCTCCACCAACTCTTCCACATCCTCTCCATTCACATCCAACCCCATAGAAGTCCCCAATTCCACAATACTTTCCACAACTTCCATAGGCTCATCAGGGTTAGCTTCAAACCCTTCAAAATCCCTCTCTTGTACACAATCTGGCCACAACTTTCTCCAAGCAGAGTTCATCGTCCTGGAGGTCACTCCCTGCCAAGCTTTATCTATAAGGCCTATGCAATGGAAGATATCGAAGTGACCCTTCCAGAACTCTTTTAGGGTCAATCTAGTGTCTGAGGTTACATCAAAGCACCTTTGAAACATTGCTTTGGTGTACAGTTTTTAAAGTTTGCAATGACCTGCTGGTCCATGGGCTGGAGGAGAGGAGTGGTGTTAGGAGGCAAGAACTTCACTTTTACAAATCTGAATTCCTTAGACATTTGGTCTTCCAAGTCTTGAGGATGACCAGGAGCATTGTCCATTACCAGGAGGCACTTAAGTGGCAATTTATTCTCCAATAGATATTTCTTCACACTGGGGCCAAACACTTGATTAAACCATTCCAGGAAAATTTCCTAGTGACCCATGCCTTAGCATTAGACTTCCAAAACACACACAATTTACCTTTGTCAACACTGTATTTGCCGAACACTCTGGGATTTTCAGAGTGATACACGAGTAAAGGCTTCACTTTTAAATCCCCACTAGCGTTCCCACATAACATAAGAGTTAGCCTGTCTTTCATAGGCTTGTGTCCTGACATTGCCTTTTCCTCCTGTGTGATGTAGGTCCTCCTTGGCATTTTCTTCCAAAAGAGGCCTGTTTCGTCACAATTAAACACTTGTTGGGGTTTAAATTCTTCTGCCTGTACATATTGTTTAAACTCGCGCACAAATTTTTCAGCCCCATCTTTATCTGAACTGGCACCCTCACCATGCCTTACAACACTGTGTATGCCAGTTCGCTTCTTGAAGTTTTCGAACCAGCCTTTGCTGGCCTTAAATTCATCAACCTCAACACTGGTTCCAGGCATTTTCTTTACAAGATCGGCATGCAACAGCCTTGCTTTTTCACATATGATGGATTGCACAACACTATCACCCGCTAGCAGTTTTTGGTTTATCCACACCAATAACAATTTCTCCATATTTTCCATTTTTGTGATCTCTGTTTCGTTATCGTATTCACCCCTTTCGCAACATTAGCTTCCGTGATTTCCTTTCTCTTGCCACAATGGAACTGATGGTTGATGGGTTTTTCTTGTATATCCTGGCGAGCTCGGCAATACGTACACCACTATCATATTTTTCTATTATTTCTTTCTTCAGTTCTATTGTGTTCCTCACTTTCTTTACCAAAGAACTGGCACTAGGAGCTTTCTTTGGGCCCATGGTAGCTTATTTAGTAGTCACACACAATAATCAAGGGCCAAAAACAATGAATTGTTAATAAATGTTTTGTATAAACTCCTGGGGAGATGTTCACTCAAGCGTAAACAATGCTAGACTGCGTGGCAATGTGCGTGGGAGGTGCGTGGTGGCAGGCCTACGGCCTTGTATGTGCGCGGCACTAGTGGACAGGTCCCATACGATCGGCGAAAACTAAAATAATCGGCGAAAACTGAGCCAAATTTTCCCTGAAAAAAGTCGGTGAAAACCAAAATCGGCGATAACTGGGACAAGCGAAAACCGAGGGATGACTGTATCTGAATAAACTTACAGTTTGCGGGAAGGAAAAACAAATTCCCTTTTCCTCTAAGCACGAGGATTGGGCATCACCTGATGCATTACCACAAAGGAGCAAGGTGAAGCAATCCTTTGCTGTCTTGAAGCCTGGTGCACTTTTCTCTTGCTGACTGATATAAGTTCGTGTTGGCATTTTCTTCCAGAAAACACTTCTCGTCAGCATTAAACACTTGATGTGGCTCATAGCCACCCTCAATAGGACGCCCCCACTGACTCAATGGTTTAACCCACCGCGGGCTACCATGCGCTCAAAATTTTTTCCCCTCCCGCGAACCGTGTAATATCATTTTTACGTCGTGTTAGATAATAATGTGCCGCAATTCTTCAATCGTGCAATACCCATAATGTGCAACATAATCTCGTGCTAAATGACGGTCTACTGTATTAAGAAATGTATCGTATGAATGAGTGAGGTGATCGTCACTCACTGGTAAACAATGGCACACTGACTGAATGGTGTTTGTGTGCCCGCGGTGGCTGGGAGGCCGCTCGGACGCATTTCATACGATTGCCGATTTTTATACCAAATCATGAAAATCAAGCCAATATTTTGGCGAAAAGAGTTGTCGATTTTCAAATTTCACGATATTCAAGGGGGCGATTTTTAGGGTCCACTGTATTACAATAATGCAGTAGTCTGCATAACAGTAAATCTTCTATTTTTTGCATGAATAAAAATTAAAAATGGAAAGTAAGCATAATATAAGAGAGCCCTGGGAATGTAACTAATGAACAGAGGAAATGTTATTTTAGTGCCAGGAATGTCTACATTGTTTATTCTGGCCCCTATTTGTAAATTGGCAATTTTTTAATTTTGTGTGAAATTGGCCAAATTTCCAATTTCTGATCACTTTATTGAGTAGTTAAAATAGTTACACATCATTGGTGGGACTCCATAAAAGACTACTTTAAAAGGGGTCTTATTAACTAAGTAATCATCCTCTTGTAAATATAAAATTTTTCTTCAGGAAATTTAAAACATACTTTAATGTATTCATCTTCCTAATGTATGTTAAGAACACATTCCTAGTTGTCTGTTTCAAGATAATTCTGAATATATTTCTTGAAGTAAAATACTAGTAGTCTTCATATTTGTTTCAGGTAGCTAGATTATGTGCTGAGTTTGGGGTGCCTCACTTAGTCAACAATGCTTATGGTCTGCAGTCATCAAAGTGCCTTCACCATATTCAGGAAGCTGGCAGGTGAGATGAAAAAATCTGCAGTTTGCAGTCAGTCTGCAGTTGGCACCTTTACCTTATCTACTTACCTGGAGGTCGTTCTGGAGGTCGTTCTGGAGGTCAGTGCTTCCACAGACAAGTCCCTAACCAGGCCTCTCGGTAGATCAGGACCTTTATCAACCAGGCTGTTACTGCTGGACACATGCAACTCAACACATGAATCACAGCCCAGCTGATCAGAGTTATCTTTATCATCAACTGCCACAATATATGGGAGATGTTTTTGATTAAAATATTCCATGTGAATCATTCAAAACAAAGAATGATTGAGACTTGAGCCTCTGTTTGCAGTAAGCAAGAATGGCTCTTTACAATACATACACTTACCTTATATTACCTGATGTAGTCAGGCAGTTACACTAAGGCTTTTTAATACAGTAGGGCCCCACTTATACGGCAGGTTAAGTTCCAGGCTACTGCCAGAAAGCAGATTTCGCCGAAAAGCAGAACTCCATTTTTTTCCATTTATAAATGCATTTAATAATAATAATAATAATAATAATAATAATACAGTGGTACCTCGAGTTACGATATTTTTTCGTTCGAGAATGCTGTTCAAGTGCCATTACCAAACGAATTTATCCCCATAAGGAATAATGTAAAATAGACTAGTCCTTTTACACCCCCAAAAATATACTTACAAAAGCATTTAAAAAAATAAACTTGCATAAAAGGGCGATTTTGGGGACCATCGTAACTCGAGGTACCACTGTAGTTTATTGGGACATGATACAAAGAATTACAATGGGTTATGAGATTACATGAGGTGTACATGCCAAAAGCCCCTAATATGCAGAGCATTGTGGGCAGACTTAAAATTAACTTAAAACTAAATAGTAAGAATTATAGTAAACAGTTCACAATATAAGTACAGTGGTACCTCGACTTACGATGGTCCCCAAACACACCCTTTTATGTAAGTTTATTTTTTTAAATGCTTTTGTAAGTGTACTTTTAGGGGTCTAAACAGACTAGTCTATTTTACATTATTTCTTAAGGAGATAAATTCGTTTGGTAATGGCACTTGAACAGCATTCTGGAATGAAAAAATATCGTAAGTCGAGGTACCACTGTATAGTTGAGTATTTAAGCTATAAAATTTGAACATGACATTTTTGAAACATAATAGTTTTAATAGCTCTTGTTCTTCTTTATTTCCTCTATTGTCCATGGGGAAGTGGAAAAGAATTCTTCCTCCGTAAGCCATGCGTGTCGTATAAGGCGACTAAAATGCCGGGAGCAATGGGCTAATAACCCCTTCTCCTGTACACATTTACTAAAAAAACGAATTAGAAAAGCTTTATAAAACTGGGATGTTTGAATGTGCGTGGATGTAGTGCGGATGATAAGAAAGAGATGATTGCTGATGTTATGAATGAAAAGAAGGTGGATGTCCTGGCCCTAAGCGAAACAAAGCTGAAGGGGGTAGGCGAGTTTCAGTGGGGAGAAATAAATGGGATTAAGTCAGGAGTATCTGAGAGAGTTAGAGCTAAGGAAGGGGTAGCAATAATGTTGAAGGACCAGTTATGGAAGGAGAAGAGGGAATATAAATGTGTAAATTCAAGGATTATGTGGATTAAAATAAGGGTCGTATGCGAAAAGTGGGTTATAATAGGTTATAATAGTAGGTAGTAGGTTGGTAGACAGCAACCACCCAGGGAGGTACTACCGTCCTGCCAGGTATTTGATAGGAGTGAATGGAGACAAATGGTTTTTAATACTTGACGTGCTGTTGGAGTGTGAGCAAGGTAACATTTATGAAGGGATTCAGGGAAACCGGCAGGCCGGACTTGAGTCCTGGAGATGGGAAGTACAGTGTCTGCACTCTGAAGGAGGGGTGTTAATGTTGCAGTTTTATAACTGTAGTGTAAAGCACCCCTCTGGCAAGACAGTGATGGAGTGAATGATTACGAAAGTTTTTCTTTTTCGGGCCACCCTGCCTTGGTGGGAATCGGCCGATGTGTTAATAAAAAAAAAAAGAGTTTTATAATTTTGGATCATTTACAGTTTTATATGTCTACATAATAAAATTATTAAATCAGATTAAACAATTTAAATCAATAATTTGTGTTGCAATAACAGTTTATATGGTCATTAGATGAGTTACAAGGAGCACAAGGGTACATGAGGTTTATACATTATGAGATATAACAGGTTTATACATTATGAGATATAACAGGTTTATACATTATGAGATATAACAGGTTTATAAATTATGAGGTACAGTGGACCCCCGAGTAACGAGCAAAATTCATTCCATAAGCCTGCTCAAGTGCCATTACCGAACGAATTTGCTCCCTTAAGAAATAATGTCAAGTAGGTTAGTCCATTTCAGACCCCCAAAAATACACTTACAAAAGCACTTACAATATTATACAGTGGTCCCTCGGTTTTCGTGCATCTCCAAACTCGAACATTTATGTAAGTGTATTTTCGTAAGTGCTGTTGCAAGTGTATTTTTGGGGGTCTGAAATAGACTAACCTACGTAACATTATTTCGTAAGGAAATAAATTCGTTCGGTAATGGCACTTGAGCAGCATTCTGGAACAAATTTTTGGCGAAAACCGAGGGACCACTGTACTTACATAATTGTACGATTTCCGGGGTGCTCGTTACTCGGGGGTCCACTGTATAAGTTTCAACATTTGTACTAGATTATTTTTGATAAATTATTTTTCTTTGAGCAATTATGTAATGGGTTTTGAGGCTAAATGGTAAAAATTATAGTAAACAGTTTACAGTATAAGTATAGTTGAGTATTTAAGCTATGAAATTTGAACATTATTTGAACATGACATTTTTTAAACATAATACAGTGGACCCCCGAGTTACGTTCACCTCGGAAATCGTACAGTTATGTAAGTGTAATATTGTAAGTGCTTTTGTAAGTGTATTTTTGGGGGTCCGAAATGGACTAACCTACTTGACATTATTCCTTAAGGGAGAAAATTTGTTTGGTAATGGCACTTGAGCAGCCTTCTGGAATGAATTATACTCGTAACTCGGGGGTCCACTGTAGTTTTATAATTTTGAATCATTTACAGTTTTATATGTCTGCATAATAAAATTATTAAATCAGATTAAACAAATTAAATCAATAATTTGTGTTGCAATAACAGTTTATATGGTCATTAGATGAGTTACAAGGAGCACAAGGGAACATGAGGATAGATTTCTTTATACAGTGGACCCCCGAGTTTCGTAAACCCCGGAAATCGTACATTTATGTAAGTATAATATTGTAAGTGCTTGTGGAAAAGTATTTTTGGGGGTCTGAAATAGACTAACCTACGTGAAATTTTTCCTTAAGGGAGAAAATTCGTTCGGTAATGGCACTTGAGCAGACTTCAGGAGTGAAGTTTTTACGAAACTCGGGGGTCCACTGTACAGTGGACCCCCGGATTATGTCATTATTTCGTTCCAGAATGCTGTTGAAGTGCTGTTACCGAACGAATTTGTTCCCATAAGGAATAATGTAAATTAGATTAATCCTTTTAGACCCCCAAAAATACACTTACAAAAGCACTAACAAAAATACACTTACATAATTGTTCAAGTTTGGAGCATAACGTAAACCGGGGGTCCACTGTATTAGGTTATATTAATTATAACAGGTTTATACATTATGAGTTAAAGTTTCAACATTTGTACTAGATTATGTTTGATAAATTATTTTTCTTTGAGCAATTATGTAAGGGGTTTTGAGGCTAGGGGAGTAACACAGTGAATAATGTTATTTTGAGGCAGTGTAAAGTTATTTAATATCTTTGTAGGTAATGTAAAGTAGTGGGTCTTTAGTTTTGGGCGAGTAGGTGGTTTTTTAGCAGAGTTTTGAATTGATGTACAGACCGGGTTTCTTTGGTAATCATAGGTAATAAATTCCAAATTTTTGGGCCTTTAATGTGCATTGCATTTTTGCATAGTGTGAGGTGGACGCAGGGAACATTGAAGAGTGTGATCTATGCCTTGTGTTATGTTCATGTGTCCTGTTAAGGTTGGTTAGGAGAATTTTGAGTTGTGGGTTAATATTTAAGTTTAGTGTTTTATGTATGTAATAGGCACTGTAAAAAATATGGATGTCTTGTATGGTGAGTAAGTTCAGACTTTTGAATATTGGTGGAATATGTTGTCTAGAATGGGAATTTGTTATAATTCGGACTGCAGCCATTTGTTGTGTTATTAATGGTTTGAGGTGATTTATTGTTGTTGAGCCCCATGCACAGATTCCATAGGTGAGATAGGGGTAAATGAGTGAGTGATAAAGGGAAAGGAAAGCTGGTTGTGGAACATAGTACCTTATCTTGGATAGTACAGTGGAACCCCGAGTTACGAACACTCTGGAAATCATACAACTATGTAAGTATAATATTGTAAGTGCTTTTGTAAGTGTATTTTTGGGGGGTCTGAAATGGACTAACCTATTTGACATTATTTCTTAAGGGAGTAAATTCGTTCGGTAATGGCACTTGAGCAGGCTTCTGGAATGAAGTTTTTACGTTACTCGGGGTTCCACTGTATTCCTACGGTCTTGGAGACTTTCTTGGAAATTTGTTGTACTGTATATGTGTCTGAAATTTGAGGCCACTGTCAAGGTGGATTCCTAAGAATTTTCCCTCTGTGAGCTTTGTGACAAATGATCCGTTTATCATTATGTTAAGTAGAACATTTGTAGCTCTGTTCCCAAACTGAATGAAATAGGTTTTATCAATATTGAGAGTAAGCTTGTTAGTCATCATCCAGGTAGATATTTTCTGTAATTTAGCATTTACAGTTTTGGCTAGTATGTCTGGGCTTGGGTGAGAGATAACGTATGTAGTGTCATCTGCAAATAGTAGTTGAGTAGTTGAGATGCATTTGGTAGGTTGTTTATGTAAATGAGAAAGAGAAGTGGGCCAAGAACACTTCCCTGTGGGACACCAACTGTAATTGTTTGTGTGGAAGAGTTTGCTCCATTTGTGGACACATATTGGCTTCTGTCGCTAAGGTATGACTTTAGGTAGTTGAGGGAGTGCCCTCTTATACCATAGTATGATAATTTTAAGTTTAACAGATCATGGTCAACTGTATCAAAAGCTTTACGTAAATCAATTAAATCAATGAAGATTCCCAGTGGGATTTCTTTATTTTCAAGAGCGGTGTATATTATTTCTAGCATGTGTAAATGCCAGATAACAAGTTTACACTAACATATATTAAGTTAGCAATACAACTAGGCATTAAAAAGTAAATACACACACACAGTACACTCATTATTTACCTCAAAATATTTCTGCTTGATTTGAGGGCGCTAGAATTTAGGCGTACTAGTACGACCAAAACCCTGGCGCGTAAGCCGTACTAGTATGGCTGAAACCCCGAAAGGGTTAAGCATCGTAGTATAGTATGTGTGGGTGGGGTGGCCAGGAGGGCTACTACACCTGACTTCTTACAGTAAATACTACTCACCTTTTGCCCTACATTAATGTAGGGCAACTGGGTAGTCTAATATTCTTGCACAAGTGCGCTGATATTATTTATACTATTTTTACAATGATGCAGTTGTATACATAACAGTAAATCTTTTATTTTTTGTGAGAATAAAAATTCAAAATGGAAAGCAAAAGTAATGTAAGAGGGGCCTGGAGACGTGACTAATGAACAGATAAAATGTTATTTGAGTGCCAGGAATGTCTATCTCATTTATTCTGGACCCTATTTTGAAATTGGCATCTTTTGAAATTTGTGTAAAATTGGCCAAATTGCGAATTTCTGACCACCTTATTGGGTAGTTGAAATTGGTAAATTGGCTGTTTCTTGTACTCAATTGATAGAAGAAATGGAATTGTAGCAAAATAGCTATAATTGTAGTAGACTGAAACATAGGAATTTGCCGAAAATAGGGCTCAAAGTGGGCGAAATCGCCGATGCGTAAATATCATCGATACCGCTAACTTTGCGAAAGCATAATTCTGTTAGTTTTCGATCAAATTTCATAATTTTGGTGTCGTTGTGATCAGAAAAAGATTCTCTATCATTTCTTAAGAATTTTTTTTTTTTTTTTTCTGAAAAATTTGGGACTCTGAGAACGAGTTTTGGAGAGGGCCTGGGGACCCCCAAAGGGTTAAAGCTCCCTAGTGATAAAATGCACATACAGTACACTCGTTACTTACCTTAAAATATTTGTAGTCTTAATGTAGGGTGAGAGGTGAAAAGTATTACAGTGGACCCCCGGCTAACGAACACCCCGGAAATCGTACAATTATGTAAGTATAATATTGTAAGGGCTTGTGGAAGTGTATTTTTGGGGGTCTGAAATAGACTAACCTACGTGACATTATTTCTTAAGGAAGTAAATTCGTTCGGTAATGGCACTTGAGTAGGCTTCTGGAATGAATTTTGTTCGTTAGCCGGGGGTTTACTGTATTGTTATTATTATTATTATTATTTATTTTTAGAATGTTGTGTGGGAGGTATGGCATCCTGCCTGGCCACTCTCGTCTAGTTATGGTTGATACACGTTCCTACAAACACCTTATTGTGTACAAGTTGTCTCCACAGTGGTACATTAGAATAAATAACGACCAACACTTCTTTCTTTCTCTTTCAACACGTTGGCCGTTTCCCACCGAGGCAGGGTGGCCCTAAAGGAAAAACGAAAGTCTCTCCTTTTACATTTAGTAATATAATAATAATAATAATATTTTTATTTCGTTGCAAGTTACAAGTATACATAGGTATTGGTAGTTACAATTATAAAACTGTAATGCAAGGAGAGCCACTGGGATGCCATGGCATTAGGGGCAGCTTAGTCTAAATACTTATTCACTATGTACATAATACGTATATTTTATTTCAAATTAACAATATGATGATACTATTCTATTAAAATGACATATGATGATATGAAATTGCAACAAGTGTTAAGGAGGATGACAGTACAAGTAATATATTCAGGAGAAGGGGTTACTAGCCCCTTGCTCCCGGCATTTTAGTCGCCTCTTACGACACGCAACCAACACTTCTATTCTCATGTAATTTTTAGAAGGAATGATGCTCTGACAAATTATTATTATTATTACAAGTAGTACACTACGACATTTAATTAAAACTCCCCAGAGCGATAAAATACATATACAGTCCATTCATTAATTACCTTAAAATATTTCTAGTCATAATGTAGGGAGAGAGGTGAGTTTTATTTGTAGGAAGTCAGGTTTGGGAAGTATGGGTAACCAGCAAGTGCAGCCCTCCCCACCCCACCCCACTCACACGTAATGTAAACAAACCAGGCGAACACGTCTGGTTTTCATCACTTTACATTGTGTACAAGTTGTCTCCTCGTTGATACAGTAGGATAAATAAAGAGAAACACTCCCTGAGTGAAGGCATACGAAAGGAATAATTTTCTAGTTACCCCCAGTAATATTATAGTGTACACATTTTCTCTGATGTTGGACTACAAGTCGCCTGGCTACCATAAGTTCTACAAGTCACCTGGCTACCACAAGTTCTACAAGTCACCTGGCTACAAGTCTTACAAATCGCCTGGCTACCACAAGTCCTACAAGTCGCCTGGCTACCACAAGTCCTACAAGTCGCCTGGCTACCACAAGTCCTACAAGTCACCTAGCTACCACAAGTCCTACAAGTCGCCTGGCTACCACAAGTCCTACAAGTCGCCTAGCTACCACAAGTCCTACGAGTCGCCTGGCTACCACAAGTCCTACAAATCGCCTGGCTACCACAAGTCCTACAAGTCGCCTGGCTACCACATATCATATTTATGTTAATTTATTCTACTGTGGGGTGTATTTAGATGGATTAAGCAAAATGTCTATATTAATGTGTGTAAGTTTACTTAGGTACAGGTACACATAAGTATAATTATCAGTTATAATAATAATATAGGTATGTAGTCCTCTTGGGCTACATACCTACACCTACCTACATGTGGCCCAGAGCCATATTATTACCATCGACATACCATGTTCACTGAGTTTAATCGTTTCTATCAACTACCTTTAAATGCCGTTATAAACAAAGGGAGAAGTAATGAATAATTCATGCCGAGAATTGTAAACAAAAGCGTTATGTATTAAGGGGAGTGACGTAATGTTTTCCCTCTGCCCGGCTACCACACCTCCATAGTATATAAACATAAATGTTTATATGCTATGTAATGTGTTTCTTATATAATTTTGAAGAAAATATCATAGATGGATTAATGAAAATGTCTATATTGACGTAAAATAGGACATTTAATGTGCCCAAGAGTGATTATTATTACAGAATAGAGATGTGCTCATGGAGAATGTAAACAAACCGGGTGGCACACCCTGTATTTGAAAGACCGCTCACTGAATAGAAAGTTTTGGTCATAATTTGAACTCGCCGTATTAACGGAACACCGTAAGGCGAAACGCCGTAAAGCGGGGCCCTACTGTACTCTGAATCATACATTTTCTTCCTTTGATGGAGAAGCTGCACTGGATATTCTAAAATGCTAGATAATCAATTATTATTTTTTATGGCCTTTTTTCCACAACTCTATTCATAATTTATTTATTTTTTATTTTCACCAAAAGCATTGATAGTTTGTGTATGTTTATCTTAAGCATGTGTGCCAAGTTTGTACATTTTATAATTATCATTTTGCAAAGCTGGTTTATAAATATTTTCTGTTTTTTTGTTGAATACATTGATAGTTTGTGTATGTTAGTTTTGTGCATGTGTGTAAAGTTGATGTTAGTAGAGATTGCTCAAAAACTGTAAATTATATACAGCCTCTCCTCACTTAGCGACATACTCGTTTACCAACAACTCGGACTTATGACAGGCTCTCTGACCAGTATTCATACCTAAATAATGTATATTAGAGTTGATTTCCTCTATTTACATTGTAACTTCCGATACCCATGTAATCTGCAATGAAATAAAATTTGTTTGTTTGTTTGTTTTATTCTGTTTATTACAATATACAGTACACTACTGTATAAACATTTAAAAATATACCAGAAATGTTATAAATGGTGCAAAGGTACATTAAAACAATATCAAAGATTGTTGACACAAACTCACTACCATTATAGTATGTTCCTCACTTAGCGACAAAATCATTTACCGACATGGTCTTAGGAATGGAACTCCATCGTTAAATGAGAAGAGGCTGTATTTGCAATTTTGTTAAAGCTTAATTTAAAAAAAAAAAATTATCAAATGAGTTGAAACTTTGTGTGTGTTCACTTTATGCATGTATGGAGAATTCTTGTTTATTTGGTGTATATTGGTAAAGGTTGGTATATTATATAATGAAAATTTTATTACAATTTAATTAAAGCTGAATTTTTTATTCATATCTGCCATCTGCCACCAAGATAGCGGTGACCAAATAATGAGGAAACATATTTACTGTCACTCATTCAGTTACTGTCTTACTGTAACTTACAACTAGGCTTTAAATAATAAGATATTGCGAGGACTTCAATGGAAATCAGTCACTTTATCTGACTTTTTTGGGCTATCCTAGGTAGTTTAGTCATGTTACTATGCACGATATTTATGCTTATGTGTGCTGGTACCTAAATAAATGTGCTTACTTACCTGAAATGTGCTCATATCAAAGTTCAGTTGGCCCTGTGAACTTCAACAACTTCACCCCTCATTCAGAGTACAGGCACTTTACTTCCCACCACCAGGACTCAAGTCCAGCTAACTGGTTTTTCCTGAATCCGTTCATAAATGTTACTTTGAGATTCAGTAAAGTCCATCTCCTCAGGGATAGACAGTGCCCCTCATAAACTGGCAGCATTCCATGCTCAGGACCTAGTCAAACTGATATGACCAGCAGGTGCATTTACAACACTCAGATTTTTGGGATTCATGTCAGATTACAGTATCAAACATAAGAAGTTTGTGAGTTTTGACATTAAGGACCTGTTCTCCAGTGTATCCACAGATGAAGCTAAAGGCTGCCTCTGCCATAACCCTTCATGTGTAGTGACACTTATATGTCATGATAACTTCTTGATCCAGTGATTGTATCAGAGATGTCATAGTCATTGCTAAAAATACAATCAGTGCATTTGAGTCTGGAGATTGTAAGACTCCAGGATAAGGGTGTTATCAAATTCAATTTTTTTTTTTATGTGGTACAAAAATACAGCTTCTTCTCACTTAGCAATGTACTCGTTTACCGACTGCTCAGAGTTATGACCAGCTCTCCAACCAGTATGCAGACCTAAGTAATGTATATTAGAGCTGATTTCCTCAGTTCTGTTTATTTCAGTACAACCTCTCACTTAACGACGGAGTTCTGTTCCTAAGACCACGTTGGTAAATGAATTCGTCGCTAAGCAAAGAGCACACTACTATACTGGTAGTGGGTTTGTGTCAACCATCTTTGATATTGTTTTAATTTCACCTTTGCACCATTTATAACATTTTTAAATGTTTATACAGTAGTGTATGTACTGTATATTGTAATAAACAGAATAGAGGAAATCAGCTCTAATATACATTATTAAGGTATGCATACTGGTCAGAGAGCCCATTGTAAGTCCGAGTCATCGATAAACGAGTACGTCGCTAAATGAGGAGATGCTCTATGCAGTACACTACTGTATAAACATTTAAAAATATACTAAAAATGTTATAAATGGTGCAAAGGTGACATTAAAACAGTATCTAAAGATGGTTGACACAAACCCACTACCAGTACAGTATGCTTCTCACTTAACCCCTCTTTAACCCTTTCGGGGTCGGTGCCGTACTAGTATGTTTTACGAGCAGGGGTTGGTGCCGTACTAGTACACCCAAATTCTAGCGGCCTCAATTTAAGCAGAAAACGTCTGGTAGGCATACATATGAAAGAATGGGTCTGTGTGGTCAGTGTGCGCAGTATAAAAAAAATCCTGCAGTACACACTGCATAATGAGAGAAAAAAAAACTATGACCATTTTTTTCGATTAAAACAGCGACTTTGCAGTCGATTTTCGTATGGCATTTATTGATGTATTCTCGTTTTTTTGGTCTCATTTGATAGAATGGAAGATATATTACAGAAATAGAGATGATTTTGATTGGTATGACAATGACAAGTACCCTGAAATTGAGCTCAAAGTAGCGAAAATGTTCGATTTTTGACGATGTTCAAGAGTAAACAAATCACACCATGCGTCCAATACACATCAACTGGCGAGTCTTATATTCATGCACAAGTGCTCTGATATTATTTATACCATTTTTACAATAATGCAGTTGTATACATAACAGTAAATCTTCTATTTTTGTGAGAATAAAAAATCAAAATGGAAAGCAAAAGTAATGGAACAGGGGCCTGGAGACGTGGCTAATGAACAGAGAACATGTTATTTTAGTGCCAGGAATGTCTGCCTTGTTTACTCTGGACCCTATTTTGAAATTGGCATCGTTTGAAATTTGTGTGAAATTGGAAAATTGCCATTTTCTGACCACTATTTTGGGTAGATGAAATTGGTAAATAGGCAGTTTCTTCTACTCATTCGATAGAAGAAATGGAGTTCTAGCGAAATAGCTATAATTTTAGGAGACTGAAACATTGGAATTTGTTGAAAATTGGGCTCAAAGTGGGTGAAATCGCGATGCGTCAGTGTCATAGATACCGATAACTTCCGAAAGCATAATTTCGTTAGTTTTCGATCAAATCTCATAATTTTGGTGGCGTTATGATCGGAAAAAGATTCTCTATCATTTCATAAGAAAAATTAATTTTTTTTTTCCAAAACATTTTCGACCCCAGGAACACTTTCCTGAGAAGGCCTGTCGACCCCTAAAGGGTTAAGGGGGGCTCCTTGTTGCGGTAAAGAGGCTATTGGTCTGAGGAATTGGACCTCTTGGTCTTCTTCCTCAGACCGAACCTAATTACCCCCCAATCCTTCCTCCCCTTTCCCATCTTCCCCATCCTCCCTTTTCCCTTTCCTCCTCCTCCTCATCCCTTCCTTATTTCCTTCCCATTTTTACCCTGGGAGCTTCTCTCCACAGGCATTCTAGTGCCTAGGTAGGGGGAAGGGTACCGTGGTCCAATCCCATTCCGTTGAAGTTCTTGGCGGTGGTGTAGTTTGCCGTGGAATCTGGATCGCCTGGGGATGTCTTGATCCCTCTCCGGTCTCCCGGGGGGTGGCTTTGGGTATCTTTCGGGTGATGGGTGTATCTCTGGAGGCCACCTTTCAGATTCCGGGGGTGGTGGCCGAAGGAGGTATGCTTTGTGGTGGGTATCGGGCCGCCCTCTCTTTTGTCCGCCGAGGTGGCTCGGTGGATGTGAGGTTGCTATCCTGGATTGCTGGTTTACTGGCATGAAGGGTAGGGTATGGCACGGGTTCCATGCAGCATCTGCACTACTTGCGGTGTTGAGGTCCTCTTGGGCGCGGAGGGGGATTTACGCCCCTTTCTTTCCTCCTAGGAGCTATTCCTCCACGTTCCCCCCTTTTTTTATTTATTTTTATTTTATTTTCTTTCTTTTTTTTTCTTAAAAACAAAAAGAAAGAAATAACCTAACCATGGATGCCCTAATCCGTGAACCTACCCCCGGGCCCCTTCTTGATACCGCACCTAGTTCTGACCCTACCTCGTTAATGGACAACTCTTCAGACACCTCTAATACCCCTGTACCTCTTGCTGGTGCCGGTTCATCACCTGCTTCAGGTATCGGTGTTCCGACTGGCCCTTTCGATACGTCTGACCTTCGCTCTTCTCTGACCTTGATTCCGGCATCTCCCTCAACGGTGCAGCAATTTTCGAATTGCTGGTCTGTCACACGTTGGACCACTTCCGGTCCCACATCCAAATGACCAAGACCCTTACATGAAGATTCGACACTTCCTTCTCATTCATTTCAGAAACGACCAGCACGTCACGCTCTCCCCTTAAACACTGTTTCACACTACTCAATGGACAAAGTTTTTTACTCTAAGACCGACTACTCCAACTACCTATCTTTCCGATCATAGTATTGGTAAAGCTCTCCTATGCCATGTAGGTAAAGATATCTCATTTCACGCTCTCAAGAGCGGCACTCGCATCATCACGGTCCAGAATGCTGGCCAAGCTTGCGATCTTTCTCCTCTTACGACCATAGATACTATTCCTATCACTATTGACAAGCATCATTCTCTCAATTCTTGTAGTGGTACTGTCATTTTACCCCACACCATTGTCCAACGGAATTTCCAGACATGTGGTGATGACATTTTGGAGCAGCTTGAGCTCCAAGAACTCCCTATCCTTAAAGTTGACACTTTTGTCCTCCCTGCCAATAAACGAAGACGTTATCCTTGCAATATAGCTTGTTTAACATTTGACTGCCATGAACTTCCACCTTCGGTCTACATTGCAGGTCAACGTTTACAAGTTCGAAAGGTGACCCCTACACTGCAACAGTGTAGAAACTGCTGGCGTTTTGGTCAGCCAGCGAAATATTGCAGGTCCATGGCCGAATGCCCAGTCTGTGGTGCCGACGACCATGCCAGTCCTTCTTGTAATCTACCTCCCTCTTGCCTTAACTGTCATGAGGCGCATCCATCGTACTCTTGCCGTTGTCAGTTTACCTGAATGAGCGGGAAATCCGTTGTCTCAAAGAGGCGGAAGGCTTCTCATATGCTATGGCCATCTCTTATCTACGCCTTCAAGGGAGACTTCCCCGTATTTCCTATTCTCGCATTGCTAAACATCGCCCCACTTCTGGGGTCCTAACTTCCCCGGCTTCCTCTGTGGTCTCCCCATCCTCAGTCACCCCTGTCTCAAATCCTTTTGCTGTTCTTGGCTCCGAGGTCCCTACCTCGGCATCCCATACTGTCCACACCCCTTCCTCTATTCACTCTCACAGTTCTGTGTCTACACGCCCTCGTCCACCACCTACTCCTCAGTGCCCCCCTTCTTCCCATTAGTCCAGCAAAAAATCCCCATTGCCGGGTTCTTCACCTCCGACTAATTCTGTAATGTGTGAGGAGGTTCATCCTCCTTCTCGTTCAATGTCTTCATCCCCTGTTCCCTCCCAAGTTCCTTCCTTGACTGCCCCTCCCCAGGCCGCTTCCACTCCTATCCCCTCCCAAGCCCCTTCGACAGTTTCCTCTTCCATCTCCTCGCCCTCTACTTTAGTACAGTCTATAGTCTCCCCAATGGTTGCTCACTCTCCTTCCATTTCTAATGTAGTCCCACATTCTGCATCTTTGTCTTCCGAAACACTGGAAACTATCGCAGAATTTATTACAGAGCCTGGAACATTGATGGACACCGCTCCACCTTCGGTTCCTCCTCCTCTCTCTTCTCCATCTACACCCCTGCTTCCTTCACAGCGTCCCACTCCTTCTCTGATTACAGGTCTTCCGCTGCCTCCACATGTGGACTTTTCTAACTCTAGTCCATAGATACCTCTAACTTCGACTGTATCTTTCTCTCCATAAATCATGGCTTATTGCAGTGGAATATCCGAGGCCTCAGGGGTAACCGGGGTGAGCTTCAGATGTTGCTCTCCCAGTTTTTTCCTGTTGGGGTCTGTTTGCAAGAACCCAAATTACAATCCGCTGTTATCCGGCCCTTTTCAGGCTATGATTTGTTGTATTCATCGGATCCTTTTTCCGATGAAACCTTTAACGAAAGTGCTCTTCTTATACTCACTGGTGTTCCATACCGTCAGCTCTATGTGCGTTCTTCTCTACATTACATCGCAGCCCGTATCCACTTGAATAAGTGGTATACACTCTGTTCTTTATATCTCTCCCCTTCACGGGCATTGTCTATCCCAGATGTTGATTTTCTGGTTTCTTCCTTGCCGCCACCCCTCCTATTACTTGGCGATTTTAACGCACACCATTTTCTCTGGGGAGGGTCGCACTGTGACTCCCGTGGCATTCAGTTGGAGGCACTTCTTGCTTCTCTCCCCTCCATGTTTTAAATACGGGTACTCCTACCCATTTTGATCCTCGAACTCATTCTTTCTCCTGCATCGATCTCTCCATCTGCTCTTCCTCAACTGTCCTTGACTTCACCTGGTCTGTCCTCCCGGACTTACATGACAGCGATCATTTCCCAATTATCCTTAAGTCATCTTCGTATTTTCCACCTCCTCGTAGCCCACGCTGGCAATTTGATCGGGCGAAATGGGACCTTTACGCACATCTTACTGCCTTTCATGAGGTTCCTTCCTCGTCCTCCATTGATGAGGTTTTACATTGTTTTCGTCCTCCATTGATGAGGTTTTACATCTCTTTTCGTCCTCCATCTTCACAGCAGCTTCACATTCTATCCCCCAAACCTCGGGCAAGCATTCTCAGAAGTGCGTGCCTTGGTGGTCTCCTGCTTGTGCTCGGGCAGTACGTTTGAAACGCGCTGCGTGGGGCAGGTATCGTTATAACAGAACCACAGAGAGACTCCTTGATTTTAAGCAGAAGAGAGCAATTGCTCGCCATGTCATACGTGACGCTAAATGCACTTGCTGGCGAGATTACGTTTCTACAGTCACTTCGACTTCCTCAATGAGTGCAGTCTGGAAGAAAGTGCGGAAATTGAGTGGTAAATTCTCCCCCGACCTGGCTCCTGTTCTTCAGGTTGCCGGTGTCGATATAGCACACCCTCTTGCCGTTGCCACTGAAATTGGTAATCATCTGGTCTGCATTTCTCAGGGGCTCCATCTATGCCCCTCGTTCCTTTCTTCTAAGTCTGCCAGCGAGTTAAAGCCCTTAGATTTTTCTTCTCTCATAGAAGAATCTTATAATGTGCCTTTAACCCTTCAAGAACTGGAGGCAACACTCTCTGCTTGGCGATCATCGGCAGCTGGGCCAGACGGCATACACATTCGTATGCTACAGCATTTACATCAGTCTGCTCTTACTGTCCTCTTACGACTCTTTAATCTTATATGGCTGCAAGGAGTTCTTTCCCAGCTGTGGAAGTCTGCTATTGTTCTCCCTTTTTGCAAACCGGGTACTACGGGACGTGATACTTCCCACTACCATCCCATCGCTCTTACCAGTGCAGTTTGCAAGGTGATGGAATGTCTAGTTAATAGACGTTTGATGTGGTATTTAGAGACACACAATAGTCTCTCCACTAGTCAATATGGCTTTCGTAAGGGCCGTTCTTCCATTGACCCCTTACTGCACTTAGATACGTATATTCGAAATGCCTTTGCTAATAACCAATCGGTTATCGCCATATTTTTCAACCTTGAGAAGGCTTATGACACAACTTGGAGGTATAATATCTTGGGCCAGGCCCACTCCTTAGGCCTCCGAGGCAATCTACCATTTTTCCTTAAGGCTTTCTTAACTGAGAGACATTTCCGTGTCCGGGTTGGTAATGAGCTTTCCCCGGAATTTGTCCAAGCTGAGGGTGTCCCCCAGGGTTGTGTTCTGAGCACAACTCTCTTTCTGCTTGCTATAAATAATCTGGCATCTGTTCTCCCATCCAGTATTTGGTCATCGCTTTATGTGGATGACTTTGCTATAGCTTGTGCGGGTGCTGACTGTCACCTCATTGCAGTTTCCCTCCAGCATGCCGTCAACCGGGTTTCCGATTGGGCCACCACTCACGGGTTTAAATTTTCTAGTGGCAAAACTCATCAAATTACGTTTACTAGACGTTCAGTGATCTCTGATCATCCATTGTACCTATACAGCTCACGTATCCCAGAACGTGATACAGTCAGGTTTCTCGGCCTCCTGTTTGATCGTCGATTGTCCTGGAAACCTCACATTACCTCTCTGAAGGCAACTTGTCATAGCCGGCTGAACCTCCTAAAAACCCTCGCACATCTTTCATGGGGGGCTGATCGTAGAACTCTCCTTCGCCTGCATTCAGCCTTAATATTATCGAAACTCAATTATGGTGACCAGATATATTCGGCGGCCTCTTCTGCTACTCTTTCCAGCCTTAATCCCGTCCATCACCAGGGATTGCGTTTATGTCTTGGTGCATTTCGTTCTTTCCCGGTTGAGAGCCTCTATGTAGAAGCGAACATTCCATCCTTGTCCGATCGTTGTGATGCACATTGCATTCGCTATTATGTTCGCTCTCATGACCTCCGCAATCCTTCCATGTATAGGATTGTCACAGATGTTAGTAGACACTCGTTATTTGTTCGTCACCCCTGTTTACTTCGTCCCTTTTCTCTTCGTCTACATTCACTCTTGTCTTCCCTTCAACTACCACCTTAATATGTTCATGTGACATCTCCCTTTCCCCTACCCCCTTGGGAAGTTCCTGCTGTCCGTGTCTGTTCTATTCCTCTACCTTGCGCGAAAGCCCAACTAACTACGGCGGCTTCTCGCTCTTTTTTTCTAGAACACTTCTGTTCTCATTCCCATGCCATCGCAGTGTAAACCGATGGTTCAAAGTCATCTGATGGCGTCGGATGACATGCAGGGCAATGAACAGGCAGGCACTGCTGCGCGGTCAGCAGTACATGACCTTCCAGTTTCATATACAGTGGACCCCCGAGTTTTGTAAAAACTTCACTCCTGAAGTCTGCTCAAGCGCCATTACCGAACGAATTTACTTCCTTAAGGAAAAATGTCACGTAGGTTAGTCTATTTCAGACCCCCAAAAATACACTTCCTCAAGCACTTACAATATTATACTTACATAATTGTACGATTTCCGGGGTTTACGAAACTCGGGGTCCGCTGTAGAGGTGTTCCATTCACGGACTATTTTGCGGTCATTGCTACCCACCTTCGCACCCGTTGGCAACAACGCTGGTCTGACCTGCTAAATAACAAATTTCATTCTATTAACCCTTTGACTGTCGGAGACCCCTTTTTGAAACTGTCATTCTATATCGGGAAATATTCGAAAAAAAAAAAAAAATTCTTATCAAAATGTTAACATTATTTTTCTGATTGTTTTGGTCCTAAAAACAGATTTTTGCCATCAATATTTACTGAGATATGGAGGTGTAAAGTTGGCAGAAAATGAGCCGCGTATGGCAACAGCGGCGAATGCCACTCACTCAGTAAACATTTGTTTACTTCCATTCGTAGATTTCTTGTTTTTTTCACTATTTTCTTTTTTTACGTAACTTATGTGGCCTTTGAGGCCAAGGTAAGGTGCAATGTATATATATACATTCGTTGTATGCACCACAATAATAGCATAAACATTAGTATCTTTATATTGTTTACAAACTTGTTTACACAAACCAACAATACAAAAATCTTTATTACTATTGTTCTATAATATACAGTGGTACCGGTTTTATATTTTTCATTCCAGAATGCTGTTCAAGTGCCATTACCAAACGAATTTATCTCCTTAAGAAATGTTGTAAAATAGACTAGTCCTTTTAGACCCCAAATTACACTTACAAAAGCATTTAAAAATAAACTTACATAAAGGGTGAGTTTGGGACCATCGTAAACCGGGACACTGTATATCAAATGAAGTCACTGGACATGTTCATAGAAGTTCTGCAGCTTGTGGAACTCTTTGAAACATGGTTCTATGCACAGTGGTGTTTACATTCCTCACACATAAAACGAGTGTGTCTGCATTTTGTGGGTGTTTTTTGTATATGCACAGACAAAACATCTCTTCTGAGCAGTTTTCTTCAAAGTAGCAGCAGGCAGTTGTGTTAGGTAGTTATCCTAGGTTCATGGTCGTCTGGGTCGTCATTCCTTCCTTCCTTCCTTCCTACATTCCTTCCTACATTCCTTCCTTCCTTCCTACCTACCTCCACCTATTCCTTCCTTCCTCCTTTTTTCCTTTTCCCTTCCCTTTCTAACCTTTTTCTGTCCTTCCTTTCTTCCTTCTGGTTTTTTATATCATAGTCACTGGAGGGGTGCCTAGAACTGCTATAAGCTTCGAAAGCTGGTTGTTGTGTCTGGGTCATCATTCCGTCCTTCCTTCCTTCCTTTCTACCTTTCATCTCGTCCTTCCTTTCTTCCTTCTGGTTTCTATATATACACATAGTCACTGGACACGTGCCTAGAACTGCTATAAGCTTTGGGAAAACTGGTTGTTGTGTCTGGGTCATCCCTTCCTCCTTCCTTCCTTCCTACATTTCTTCTAACCTTCTTTCCTACATTCCTTCCTTTCATCTCGTCCTTCCTTCCTTCTGGTTTCTATATAGTATACCCTTAAAATAATCACTGGACA
>WNWK01029763.1:0-24094 GCA_009830355.1 Cherax destructor
TTTCTTTTCCTTTGCCTTGTATTTGTCCTTCCTTATTTTATTTTATTTTCCCTTCTCTGTGTTCTTGACCTAACCAATGCAGGCCGCCAGCTTCATTGCAGTGCTCCTTTCCTAGAATATGACTGACTACACTACTACAACTACTACCACTACTACCTCCCTTATTACCCATCCACCACTTTCTTGTGCCCTCGCCTGTCTGCCTGCCTATAAATACCCCTTCCACCTGTCCTGTGTGTTAGTGTGACTTTGTAAATGGTCCAAGTCGGACTGAAACGTCATCGTAAGCTTCTCTCTTTTTTATATGTGCGGGTTGTGTGTGTATTGTTCCAGTCACGGTATTGTGCCTTTTTTTGTTATCACCTGTGTACAGTGTCACCACCATTATCACCTGTGTACAGTGTCACCACCATTATCACCTGTGTACAGTGTCACCACCATTATCACCTGTGTACAGTGTCACCACCATTATCACCTGTGTACAGTGTCACCACCATTATCACCTGTGTACAGTGTCACCACCATTATCACCTGTGTACAGTGTCACCACCATTATTACCTGTGTACAGTGTCACCACCATTATCACCTGTGTACAGTGTCACCACCATTATCACTTGTGTACAGTGTCACCACCGTTATCACCTGTGTACAGTGTCACCACCATTATCACCTGTGTACAGTGTCACCACTATTATCACCTGTTTATAGTGTCACCACCATTATCACCTGTGTACAGTGTCATCACCATTATCATCTGTGTACAGTGTCACCACCATTATCACCTGTGTACAGTGTCACCTCTATTATCACCCATGTACAGTGTCACTATCATTATCACCCATGTACAGTATCACTCTCATTATCACAAGTGTACAATGTCACTATCATAACAAACAAACAAATTTTATTTCATTGCAGGTTACATGGGTATTGGAAGTTACAATGTAAATTGAGTGCAAGGAGAGCCACTGACATGCCATGGCATTAGGGGCAGCTTATTCTAGTCCTTAAAAACTAGGTACTTAATATTAGAGAAATTTATTGAGTTTATTCTAGTTAAAAATTATTTTCAAAATTACAATATGATGAAATTTTAATGTTTAAATTATTATATAATGATATTAGATCTTAGATTGTTACAGGTGTTAAGATTCTTGAATGATAATATGGAATTGAGATTATCTTAAGGAAAATAACATTGAGCATTTTTGACATTAACTTATAATATGAGTAGGGGGTAACATAATAGTAACATATTATTAAAAATTGGGATTATCGTATAGGAAAGTAACAATGAGCATTTTTCAAAGTAGTTTATAGCATGATCATTTAGGTTTGGGTGAGTAGGTGGTTTTTGAGTTGAGTCTTAAATTGATTTTCAGACAAGATTATCTTAATATTTACTGGTAATGAATTCCAGATTCTGGGGCCCTTTATGTGCATAGAATTTTTACATAGGTTGATATGAACACGGGTATATCAAAAAGTGATCTGTGTCGTGTGTTGTGGTCATGGGTCCTATTAAAGTTGGTGAGGAAGTATTGAGCAGAGGGTTTATATTAGAGTGTAAAGTTTTATATATGTAGTAGGCACAAGAGTAAGTATGAATGTTCTTTACGGTGAGTAGTTTGAGACTTTTGAATATTGGTGGAGTATGCTGTCTAGAGTGGGAATTTGTTATCATTCTGACTGCGGCCTTTTGTTGTGTTATGAGTGGTCTAAGGTGATTTAACGTTGTTGATCCCCATGCACAGATTCCATAGGTGAGATACGGGTAGATAAGTGAATGATAGAGTGCAAGGAGAGCTGATTGAGGTACATAATAGCGTATCTTTGATAATATGCCTACTGTCTTCGAGATTTTCTTGGAAATTTGTTGTATATGTGTTTGGAATTTAAGGCTACTGTCAAGGTGGATTCCTAGGAATTTTCCCTCTGTGAGTCTTGTGATGGGTGTACCATTAAGTGTTATGTTAAGTGGAACATTTGTGACTTTGCTTCCAAACTGTATGAAGTAGGTCTTGTCAGTATTGAGAGTAAGCTTGTTAGTCGTCATCCATGTTGATATTTTCTGTAATTCGGCATTAACAGTGTTGGCCAGTATAACTGGATTTGGGTGAGAGAAGACATATGTTGTGTCATCTGCAAATAAAATGGGTTTGAGTAGTTGTGATGCATTCGGTAGGTCATTTATGTAAATGAGGAATAGGAGGGCCCCAGGACACTTCCTTGAGGGACTCCGATTGTAATTGGTTGTGTGGAAGAGTTCTCTCCATTTGTGTACACGTATTGGCTTCTGTTGGTGAGGTATGATTTTAGGTAGTTGAGTGGGTGCCCCCTTATACCATAGTGTGCTAATTTTGTGAGCAGTAAATCATGGTCGACTGTATCAAAAGCTTTGCGGAGATCAATGAAGATTCCCAGTGGGACTTCTTTTTCTCAAGTGCTGTATATATTAACTCCAACATGTGTGTAATAGCATCGTTTGTGCTCTTGTTTGTCCTGAATCCAAATTGACAGGGGTTGAGTACATTGTGTGAGACGAGGTAGGAATAGATTTGTCTATGAATTAATTTTTCGAAGATTTTAGAAAGCAATGGTAAATTAGAAATTGGTCTATAATTATTCAGGTCTGTTTGATCACCTCCTTTGTGGATCGGGGTGACCCTAGCTATTTTGAGAATTGATGGAAAGGTAGAGGCTTCAATGGATTTATTGAATAGTGTTGCTATGATTGGTGACAGTACCTGTGAAGCTTTTTTGTACATAAAAGTTGGTAGGCTGTTTATGTCTCCTGCCTTGTTTTTAAGGGTGTTGATTATGAGCGAGACTTCAATTGGGTTGGTAGGAGCTAGGAATAGCGTATTGGGGTAGGTGTTTGTGAGGTAGTCTGTTGGACGGGTGTTTGAGCTTGGGATTTTACTCGCTAGATTCTTTCCTATGGTGGAGAAGAAAACATTAAGTCTGTTTGCTGTCTCTGTAGGTGAGAGTAGGGGTTCATCTGCTCTTGATAATTTGATGGTGTTGTTTTTCGCTATCTTATTATTTCCTAGAATTGCAGATAGGGTCTTCCAGGTCTTTTTCATATCACATTATTGTTATGTTATTTTCCCTTATTTATTATCAAGGTTCTACATGTACTAGAATAGGGTATTTACTTAAAAGGTCTTAGGGTAAAAGGGAGGATACTTATAGGCTAAAATGATACTTACTCAGGCTTAGCTGCTGTATCTGAAAACTTCTCCTGCCCTCTCCATGGGTTATTTAAACCACCATGTTATACAAAAATATATATTCATGGATCAACATATATATATACAGATCTTATTTATATTAACATACAATACCAGATCAGTCACATGGTGGTTCACCTCCACTCTAAACATCCCATTTTCTCCACATCACTCCTAACCTCAGTGTTTTGATACACTGAAGATCACAGAATATCATGGTAACATCGATCTACAACACACCCCATTACCTCTTGGACACTCATTCTGCCCAGAACACAAAGTTAAGGTCAGCTAAAAACAATACCAGCTCACTGCCTCAGCCATGTTGCCAGGAGGGGAGTGTGGAAAGCAGGACTCTCTCTAAGCTCCTCCCACTCCCACATAAACAAACAAAAACCTATCACTTTGCACATCCTCCTCATGTACTCTCAATATATCTTACGTAATTACAATGAGACATGCAACTTATAAACTAGTACTTATAAAAATGTGTGCATTTATATTTATAACCTATTATATTGAGAAAATCAGGTTAATTCAGCTTCTTTAAGTTTTAAGGATGGCCTAGCCTTTAAACATCTTAAGCAGTACTTCTGATTAATTCAATATAATTAGGTATTCATGTTATTTAATTACAACAATACATGCTGGGTTCCATAGCCCCCATAACAAGTCCATAACACCCCATAACAATTATCACAAGTATACAGTGTCACTATCATTATCACAAGTGTACAGTGTCACTATCATTATCACAAGTGTACAGTGTCACTATCATCACAAGTGTACAGTGTCACTATCATCACAAGTGTACAGTGTCACTATCATTATCACAAGTGTACAGTGTCACTAGCATTATCACAAGTGTACAATGTCACTATCATTATCACAAGTGTACAGTGTCACTAGCATTATCACAAGTGTACAATGTCACTATCATTATCACAAGTGTACAGTGTCACTATCATTATCACAAGTGTACAATGTCACTATCATTATCACAAGTGTACAGTGTCACTATCATTATCACAAGTGTACAGTGTCACTATCATTATCACAAGTGTACAGTTTCACTATCATTATCACAAGTGTACAGTGTCACTATCATTATCACAAGTGTACAATGTCACTATCATTATCACAAGTGTACAATGTCACTATCATTATCACAAGTGGTGTTATTATCATTGGTAAAAGATTCTCTATCATTTCATAATAATTTTTTTTTTTTCAAAAATTTTGCAACACCGAGAGAGACTTTAGGATTGTGGGTCGCGACAGTCAAAGGGTTAACTGTCCAAATGTAGATCTACACTGTCACTGCTAGCACTCTGAATACAGTGGAACCCCAAGTTTCAGCCGTAATCCTTTCCAGAAGCTTGGCCTAAACTCAAAACTGCCGAAAGTCGTAATATTTCCCATAAGAAATAATGTAAATCCAATTAATCCATTCCACCTAAAAATATTCACAAAAAAACTCATTTTTTAAAGAACATAGTTTTCCATACAGAAAACAATGAGAAAAAAAAAATTAAGCACTAATTTTAATGAATAAATGAACATTTAAACCAGTTTTACCTTTATTGAAGACTCTTGTTGGGGTATGGAGAGGCAGGAGACTTTGATTGGAAACATGACAAGATAGTACTTAAATATGACACTAATATCAACTCTGCAGCTTATTTATCTATCACATGTCCATATCACACTGCAAAAACTCTATGCACATAAAGGGCCCCAAAATTTGGAATTCATTACCAGTAAATACTAAAGTAACTAAAGTAACCCGGTCTGAACATCAATTTAAGACTTCTCAAAAACCACATACTCACCCTAAACTAAATATACATAATACTCAATACTTAACTTTACCAAAACATCGCCCAATTACCTAAATCATAAAACTTAAAAATTTGATGCCCAAAGTTCATACATTACTTAATACTGCATTGTAGTATAAATACCTGTCCAAAACAATACTGCCTTACACCCAATTGTAGCATTCTCATACTGTAAACTACTTTGAACAACGCACAATGTTATATTCCCATAACATAATTTAAATATTTACTATTGATATAAACAACCTACAAAATACTTTCAACTTAATAACAAAAAAGGCACAATACCGTGACTGGAACAATACACACACAACCCGCACATATAAAAGGGAGGAGCTTACGACGACGGGTTGTGTGTGTACTTTCAACTTGTCCCAATGTAATATCCCCAGATTGTAATTTGAGTAAACTTACTGTCTGCTATAAATAAAAACTGATGTACAACTTAAACAAATTATGATCAATTTCACTAGTATTAAGTAGTCTGTAAGCTATTAAATTTAGTCTGCCCATAATGCCATGGTATGATAGTGGCTCTCTTTGCACTGTCAACTCATTATTGTAATCACATAATCTCAATGTAAACTTGCAAGGAAATAAAAATTTGTGTTTGTATTTGTATAAACAATATTAATAACATAGAAACATGACATATACTCTAGAATGAATAAAATACAGTGGACCCCCAGTTTTCGTACTGCTCCAAACTCGAACAATTATTTAGGTGTATTTTTGCAAGTGCTTCTGTAAGTGTATTTTTGGGGGTCTAAAAGGACTAATCTAATTTACATTATTCCTTATAGGAACAAATTTGTTTGGTAACGGCACTTGAACAGCATTCTGGAACGAATTAATTACGAAAACCGGGGATCCACTGTATGTCATTAAGTTTGTCGTGAGTGGTGTTGAGTTGTTGTTGTTGTTGTTGGGTGTATAAGGGCCACTGAGAGCATAAGCCTTACATAGTGGTGGTGAAGGCGGCAGCAAGAGACAGCGGTGTTGTCAGTAGCCCTATATATCTCCAACAACATTGGAGGAGTTAGTTTCGTGCTGTCCTTGCTTTAGTAACGTGTTTCTCACTTTACCAAAGGGCTGGCACTAGGAAGTTTCTTTGGGCCCATGGTTAATTATGTAGCAGTCAAACTCAATCAACAGGCACCAAACACACTGAATTATATTGTGAAATGTTTGGATGAGTGTGGAGGGTAATGTTCACTCGAGGATATACAAAGCCAGACTTTCTCACGATGCCTACGCGGGTAGGCGGACAGGTCTCGTACGCTGGCCAAAACATGAGGCACAGTGCAAAACTCAGGGCAAAATTTAGCCGAAAAAAGCTCTTGAAACTCGAAGCAGGCGAAACTCGGGGTTCCACTGTACAGTGGACCCCTGAGTAACGTAAAAACTTCATTCCAGAAGCCTGCTCAAGTGCCATTACCAAACGAATTTACTGACTTTAGAAATAATGTCAAGTAGGTTAGTCTATTTCAGACCCCCAAAATTACACTTACAATATTATACAGGTATCCCTCAACTTTCGCGTTTTCTACTTTCGCAGGCTTCACACATTCGCGAATTCCCGGCCGCCAAATTCCCAGCCACCAAATTCCCAGCCGCCAAATTCCCACCCACCAAATCATATTTAAGTTTCCCGCCACCCGAGCGTCCCTACTACCTTCCCTCCGACGCGGAAGCCAGCCCACCCACCACTCACTCACTGAGTGTTTTGTTTGTTCATTATTTGTTATTAAACTACAGTATAACATGTATGTAGTACTATATAGTACAATATTTTACTATGTTTTCATGCGTTTTATGATTGTTCATGGTTCAATAGGTTAAGGAAGCAGTAAGTAATAAATGTACTAAATAAAGGTTTTCTATCTATTACATTTATTCCAAATTGATATCAGAAACATGATAAATACCCTAGAACTGTAATAAAGATGCTGAAATGAATAATATATGCCATATTATATGAGTGGTAAGATAGCAGGCACAGACTGCCACCATATAAGATGTTTACATCAGGGTAAACATGCCTAAATCACTCTTGTCGTAAGAACAAATGCAAAAATAGCATTTATTACTTTTAGAATAATAATAATTTATAATAATTGATCTGGAACACTTTAAATGTCATCACTATTTGGTAGCTGACATTTAGAGCACTCCACAGCAATTATTATTATTATTATTTATTATTATTATTATTTTCTTACAATATATTGTAGGGAAATAATAATAATAATAATTAATAATAATAATTGCTCTGGAGTGCTCTAAATGTCAGCTACCAAATACTGATAACATTTAAAGTGCTCCAGATCAATTATTATAAATTATTATTATTCTAAAAACAATAAATGCTATTTTTGCATTTGTTCTTACGACAAGAGTGATTTAGGCATGTTTACCCTGATGTAAACATCTTATATGGTGGCAGTCTGTGCCTGGTCTCTTACCCCTCATATAATATGGCATATATTATTCATTTCAGCATCTTTATTACAGTTCTAAGATATTTATCATGTTTCTGATATCAATTTGGAATAAATGTAATAGATAGATAACCTTTATTACTAATATTAGTGTAATTACACAACATTTTATTAGCACTAAGGCTAACATCCAACACCCATGACGACTCACCAGACACTGACTTACTGCTCGCCTCTCCTCCCTCCAATAGCTCCTCCCACTTCGTAACAATGTTAGATGGTGAATTTAATGTAGTTTTCTGTAAGCTTAACTCGTTGTATGTGTATTTTACTTTTTATTGTTTTCTGTAATATATGAGTTATGCAAATTAAAATAAAGTTATGAAGTTGGAGTTTCATTTTTTGTTCTAATGTATACATATTTAATTCAACATTTGGCATCATTAAAAAGTGGGCGGAGCTACAGCAGAGTGAGAAGAAGCAGTGTGTCAGTAACTTGATTCCCCATGACACTTCACAACACTATAAAATACTTATTGTATAATTATACTATTACAGGCCTCCCTCCACAGCCAGCTCATGTCAAAATAACATGTATATAGTACATTATTTTACGATGTTTATATGTGTTTTATGATTGTTCATGGTTCAATAGGTTAAGGAAGCAGTATTGTATTATATTTCCCTACAATATATTGGGGCACCAAACATTCGCGATTTTTCAACATCCACGAGGCTCTTGATCCCCTAACCCTCGCGAATGTTGAGGGATACCTGTACTTACATAATTGTACGATTTCCGGGGTGTTCGTAACTCGGGGGTCCACTGTACAGTGGACCCCTGAGTTTCGTAAGGTTCTTATTTCGTAAACATCGTGTTTCGTAAGCTTTTTTCGATTTTGAGAATCGTAAACTGGCTCGTGTTTCGTAACGTATTAGACCTGTCCACCTGCTCCGCGCCTGCGCAGGACACAGGATGCCGCCAGTGAAGCGTTGTTTACCATTGAGGGAACATTACCCAGCGCGCTCTTTCAAACATTCACAATACATTTGGTGTCTTTTTTGGTGGTTTAGTGATTGTCCCTTTGAAATAAGTCACCATGGGTCCAAAGAAGCTTCCTAGTGGCACCCCTGTGGTAAAGAAAGTGAGGAACACCATCGAACTGAGAGTGGCGTATGTCTGAGTGAGCTTGCCAGGATGTACAAGAAAACCCCATCTACTATCAGCTCTATCCTGGCAAAGAGAAATGAGATCAAGGAAGCTAATGTTGCAAAAGGGGTTGATATGTTAACGAAAAATAGATCGAAAACAGTGGATGAGGTTGAGAAGTTGTTGTTGGTGTGGATCAATGAAAAACTGAGAGCGGGTGATAGTATTTCCATGGCGATAATTTGTGAAAAGGCAAGGAAGTTGCACTCAGATCTTGTCAAGACAATGCCTGGAACCAGTGGCGAGGCGAGTGATTTTAAAGCCAGCAAAGGCTGATTTGACAGGTTTAAGAAACGTAGTGGCATACACAGTGTTGTGAGACATGGTGAGGCAGCCAGCTCAGACAAACGTGCAGCTGAAAAGTTTGTGAGTGAATTTAAGGGGTTCGTAGAGGCTGAACAATTCCTCCCCCAACAAGTGTTTAACTGTGATGAAACAGACCTGTTTTGGAAGAAAATGCCCAACAGGACCTTCATTACTCAGGAGGAAAAGGCACAGCCAGGACACAAGCCTATGAAAGACAGGGTAACTCTTATGATGTGTGCCAATGCCAGTGGTGATTTTAAAGTGAAGCCTTTACTGGTGTATCACGCAGAAAATCCCAGACCCTTCAGGAATCACAGTGTTGACAAGAATAATTTGTGTGTGCATTGGAAGGCTAACACCAAGGCATGGGTCACTACAGAGATTTTCAAGGAATGGGTGACTGGAGTGTTTGGCCCTAGTGTGAAGAAATACCTCTTGGAAAAGAAATTGCCACTCAAGTGCCTCCTGGTACTGGACAATGCTCCTGCTCACCCTCACAACTTGCAAGAGTGTTTGTCTGACAAGTTCAATTTCATCAGAGTGAAGTTCTTGCCTCCTAACACCACTCCTCTCATCCAGCCCATGGACCAGCAGGTCATTTCTAACTTCAAGAAACTGTACACCAAAGCAGTGTTTCAGAAGTGCTTTGATGTGACCTCAGACACTGCATTGACCCTAAGAGAGTTCTGGAAAGATCACTTCAATATTGTGCATTGCATACGCCTTATAGGTAAGGCTTGGGAGGGAGTGACTTCCAGGACTTTGAACTCTGCTTGGAGACCATTGTGGCCAGGTTGTGTCCAACAGAGGGATTTTGAAGGATTTGAGGCTGACCCTGACCCTGACGACCCTGTGCCTGTTGTGGAAGATATTGTGGCATTGGGGAACAGCCTGGGGTTGGAGGTGAGTGGTGAGGATGTGGAAGAGTTGGTGGAGGAGCACAGGGTAGAGCTAACAACTGAAGAGCTGCAAGAGCTTCATCTGGAACAGCAACAGACCACAGCTGAGGTTATTGATTCAAAGGAGGAGGGTGAGAGACAGAAGGAGGTGCCTTCTTCAGTGCTTAAGGAGATGTGTACAAAGTGGAATGAGTTGCAAACATTTGTTGAAAGACACCACCCTGAGCAAGCTGAAATGAGCCTTCTGTGCACCCACTTCAGTGACAGAGCCATGTTGCACTTCAGGAAAGTGTTGAAAAGTCGCCAGAAACAGAGGACTGTGGACAGTTATTTCACCAGGCAGGGGTCTAGTGACTCTCAAGCTGGTCCTAGTGGCATTAAAAGACCAAGAAGGGAAGTAACCCCAGAGAGGGACTTGTTACCTGAAGTCCTTTTGGAGGGGGATTCCCCTTCCAACCACTAACACCCTGCCCCTGTCAGCGACTCTACCTTCCACATGCCTGCAACTCTTCAATAAAGGTAAGTAAATGTATATATATATATATATATATATATATATTGTTTTTAATTAATTTGCATGAATATTTTTTTGTGGAACGGATTAATTGTATTTACATTATTTCTTATGGGAAATAATGGTTCGAATTTCATAAACTTCGTGTTAAGTAATAGCTCCTGGAACGGATTAATTACGATACTCTTGGGTCCACTGTACAGTGGACCCTCGGGCCGAGTGCCCCGCCTGCCCGTGCTCCGTGTTTTTTTTCATGATTATCGCGATCTCGTTTGCGTGCCAGAACTCTAGACTGTGCCAGTGAACTTATAAGGTCCATCCGTCCAGCGCTTGGAACCAAACTAGCAGAAAAAATAGTATACACTGCGTCAAAAAGGAGAATTAGTGTGCAATACCTGCCAGAGTATACTTTCAATAGGGAACATTAGGCTTAGTATACCGTGTGCAAATAACAACAATACTAGAACCTTTTTTGCCAGAGGAAAGAGTCTCCAAGATAATAGTGTCATATATAGTGTTATAGTGTTTATCCCAGTGGTACTGTAATATATAGATTAGATACCAAATAAATGTAAGGTGAATTTAGGCCTAAAGATGCAAGGTTCATGTGGTAAACAGTTGCCAACAGTCACCAGAACCCTACCATGCCGGTCAGCTCGTATTAATAATTTTTAAACCTGCCAGTGTACCTGACCTAAAATTTAGTGATACCATCCACCTAGTGTCATCATTCAGAAATCTTACAGTGTTGCCGTAGCTACTAACCAGTAACAAATCGGTACTTATTGCGATGGAGTGACGTATACAGTTTGTGGTAATACACTAAACCTGTAGTTAGCAGCGGTCGCAATATACACAACGAAAATCAAATATTCCTCCAGTAATCTTCATCTTCAGAAGCCACGGCTGCTCCAACACGCAAGTTATACTTTTTGTATCAAACTGAACACATATTACTGTTAATTATTTTTCCAGTAGTCCTTTTCATGTGCTAGTCCAAAATCACAGACTGGATACGTCCAAAATAATGTGATCCACTAATCCGGATTCGTCAAGAACAAGTGAACCAACGAGCAGCACGGCTGCTCCATCACGCAAGCTATTTTTCTTTTTTGTATCAAACTGAACACATATTACTCTGTTAATTACTCCCACTAGTCCTTTTCATGTGCTAGTCCAAAATCACTGACTGGATACACCCAAATAAGTGATCCACTAATCCGGATTCGCCGGATTCGTCAAGAACAAGTGAACGAACGGCCGGATTCAAACGGATTCGTTGAAAACAAGGTCTCCTCTGACCGGATTCATAGGATGACAGAGTTTACACGCCCTTATTAAACACCCAAACAGAACTACAACAAATAGATACAATACAAATAGACAGATCTACCTTAAGGTGGTTATTAGTTAAAATATACAGTGAGCATAAACCGGATTCATCCAGGAAATATGTGAACAAAGGACCGGATTCAAACGGATTCGTTGGAAACTGTTAAAAACAACTAAATACTTCGAGAAATTATAGACTAGCTAGCTATTAGAGTGGTCAAGTGTTGTAAGATGACCACCACCATGAAGATCTGTGTAGTCTGTAGAAAGGGTAAGGGACGAAAACAGGCCTGGATTGCTTGCAATCTCTGTGGTCAATGGTCCCATGGTATATGCAGGGATTTTCAACCAGTGACCACGCTTGACATAAACTCAGAGAGATGTTTTCGGGTCTGCCCAAACGAGATACACCTGTATGAGGGAATTGCATCTATATTAAAAGACAAGAACACAAATAAAAGATCCTTCTTAAAAGACATGTCAACATGGTATGACAGCTGGGAAAATAAGATGGGTGGTTTGGAAGGGGCTGTCTTGAACGACAGCGCTCCTGAGGGTGCTAGTGTTGTCCTGGAGGATAGTTCTCCTGAGGGTGCTAGTGTTGTACTGGAGGACAGTGCTCCTGAGGGAGCTAGTGTTGTCCTAGAAAAGAGTGCTCCTGAGGGTGCTAGTGTTGTCCTGGAGGATAGTTCTCCTGAGGGTGCTAGTGTTGTCCTGGAGGACAGTGCTCATGAGGGTGCTAGTGTTGTCCTAGAAGACAGTGCTCTTGAGGGTGCTAGTGTTGTCCTGGTGGAGAGTGCTCCTGAAGGTGCTAGTGTTGGAGATGAAACAAAAGGGGATGTTAGCACTAGTGCTGAAGATAGAAATGAGACAGGAAAACACGCACCAACAGGGAATACATTAGGGAACACAGTCACAAAAAAACAAAGCAAACATAAACCAGGCCTATGCAAATATTATGCATTTGGTATCTGCAGGCATGGAATTTCTGGGAAAACAGATGGGACATGCAACTTTGACCACCCCAGAAAATGCCGTGCCCATATGACAACAGGAAAATGCAACCTCCCTTTCTGTAAGCTTTTCCACCCTGAAATGTGTCACTCATCATTTCAGGAAAGACAGTGCTATAACCTATATTGCCAGGCACACCACCTAAAGGGTACAAGACGACACAGAACATACAGACCATGGGAAAACCTGGGTAGCCAAAGCCCCTCCAGAGAGAGAGGTTTTTTAGCGCAAGGAAGGAAAAAAAGCTGGCAGGAAATGACAGAAATCATACACCAACTGCAATCATTTCTGGAGTGAAACCACAGTCAATGGCCTCCACTCCAGAACAACAGATATTAGTGCCAGGAAAAAAAGACCCCCTCCATACCACCAATACCACCAATCCAACGACATTCATCTTTGCAAATATACAGGGTCTAAAGCCAGCAACAAACAACAAGATACCTTACATCTGTGGACTGCTAAAAAGAGTCAAATGCAATGTTTGCGGCTTTCACAGAGACCCACATAAAGGATCACTTGGACAATGAAATATGGATCCCTGGCTACAACCTATACAGATGTGACAGAGTGAACAGGAAAAAAGGGGGGGAAGGTTGGCCTGTATATCACAGAGTCACTTATATGCTCAGAACTACTAAATGCCTCAAATGATGTAGTTGAAATTTTAGCAGTAAAGATCGAGAATCAAAACCTGGTCATCGTGGTTGTATACAAGCCTCCGGATGCAACGTCCCAACAATTCCAGGAATAGCTTCTGAAAATTGACCAATGTCTGGAAAACCTTCCAGCCCCTGCCCCCAACATCTTGCTCCTGGGGGACTTCAACCTAAGGCACCTAAAATGGAGGAATATTGCAAATAATGTGGTAGCAGAGATAACACCAGGAGGCAGCTCAGATGAAAACTCGCACACACGAGCTTTTAAATCTCTGCACCAAATTCTCCTTAAACCAGCAAATAATAGAGCCTACAAGATTGGAGAATACACTGGACCTCATCTTCACTAACAATGATGATCTGATACGAAATGTCATCATATTAAAAACGATAAACTCAGATCACAACATAATAGAGGTCCAGACATGCATGAGGGGGGCCCCAGATCGACAAAATGTGATCAGTCGCGAGGGAGCCTTCTCCAATTTCAACTTCAATAACAAAAACATAAGGTGGGACCAAGTAAACCAAATCCTAAATGATATAAACTGGGAAGATAGCCTAAGCATCACGGATCCTAACCTATGTCTAGAACAAATTAACTCTGTGGCACTTGAGGTTTGCTCAAGGCAAATTCCCTTAAGGAAAAGGAGGAGAAGATGTAAACTAGAAAGAGAGAGGCGCTCCCTATACAGGCGAAGGCAAAGAATAACAGAGTGGCTACAAGAGGCCAATATATCTGAAATACGTAGAGGCACTGGTCAGAGAAATAGCAAACATCGAATTAAAACTAAAGGAATCTTACAGGAATCAAGAAACGCGGGGAAGAACTAAAAGCCATAAATGAAATTGAAAGAAACCGAAAGTATTTCTTTTCTTATGCCAAAACAAAGTCGAGAACAACATCCAGTATTGGGCCCCTACTAAAACGAGATGGGTCTTACACAGATGACAGCAAGGAAATGAGTGAGTTACTAAAGTCCCAGTATGACTCAGTTTTTAGTGAGCCGCTAACCAGACTAAAAGTTGAAGACCTAAATGAATTTTTATGAGAGTGCCACAGAACCTGGTAGACGCAAGCCTATCTGACATTACCCTGACACCACATGACTTTGAAAAGGCGATAAATGACATGCCCATGCACTCCTCTCCAGGCCCCGACTCATGGAACTCAGTGTTCATCAAGAACTGCAGAAGCCCCTATCACGTGCTTTTAACATCCTATGGAGAGGAGCATGGACACTGGGGTCGTCCCGTAGTTACTAAAACAACAGACATAGCCCCACTCCACAAATGCGGCAGTAAAGCAATGGCAAAGAACTACAGACCAATAGCGCTAACGTCCCATATCATAAAAATCTTTGAAAGGGTTCTAAGAAACAAGATTGCCACTCATCTAGATAACCACCAATTACACAACCCAGGGCAGCATGGGTTTAGAGCAGGTCGCTAATGTCTGTCCCAACTACTGGACCACTATGACAAGGTCCTGGATGTTCTAGAGGACAAACAGAATGCAGATGTTATATACACAGACTTTGCAAAAGCCTTTGACAAGTGTGACCATGGTGTGATAGCACACAAAATGCGTGATAAAGGAATAACAGGGAAAGTTGGTAGATGGATCTATAATTTCCTAACAAGTAGAACACAAGAGTAGTAGTCAACAGAGTAAAGTCTGAGGCAGCTAATGTGAAAAGCTCTGTTCCACAAGGCACAGTACTGCTCCCATCCTCTTCCTCATCCTCATATCGGACATAGACAGGGATATAAGCCACAGTGCCGTGTCTTCCTTTGCAGATGACACCCGAATCTGTATGACAGTGTCCACCGTTGAAGACACTGCAAGACTCCAAGCAGACATAAACCAAATCTTTAAATGGGCTGCAGAAAACAATATGAAGTTCAATGATGAGTAATTTCAATTACTCAGATACGGAAAACGTGAGGAAATTAAAATCTCATCGGAGTACAAAACTAATTCCAACCATACAATAGAGCGAAAAACTAATGTCAAAGACCTGGGAGTGATAATGTCAGAGGATCTCACCTTCAAGGACCATAACACCGTAGCAATCACATCTGCTAGAAAAATGACAGGATGGATAATGAGAACCTTCAAAACCAGGGATGCAAAGCCCATGTTGACACTTTACAAATCGCTTGTTCTATCTAGGCTGGAATATTGCTGCACACTAACTGCACCTTTCAAGGCAGGTGAAATTGCTGACCTTGAAAATGTGCAGAGAACCTTCACGGCACACATAACTGCGATAAACCACCTCAATTACTGGGAACGCTTGAAGTTTCTAAACCTGGACTCCCTAGAACGCAGGCGGGAGAGATACATTGTTATATACACGTGGAAAATTCTCAAGGGATTAGTACCAAACTTGCACATGAAAATCACTCCCTACGAAAGCAAAAGACTCGGCAGGCGATGTAACATCCCCCCAATGAAAAGCAGGGGTGCCACTAGCATGTTGAGGGACAACACAATAAGTGTCAGGGGCCCAAGATTGTTCAACTGCCTCCCAGCAAACATAAGGGGGATTACCAACAAACCCTTTGCTGTCTTCAAGCATTCACTGGACAGGCACCTAAAGTCGGTACCTGACCAGCCAGGCTGTGGTTCGTACGTTGGACTGCGTGCGGCCAGCAGTAACAGCCTGGTTGATCAGGCTCTGGTCCAACATGAGGCCTGGTCAAAGACCGGGCCGCGGGGACGTTGACCCCTGGAATTCTCTCCAGGTAAAACTACAGGTATTTGAACACTCCAAAACTCACCCTCATTCCAGAATGCTGTTCAAGTGCTGTTACCAAACGAATTTATTCCCATAAGGAATGATGTAATTAGATTAGTCCATTTCAGACCCCCAAAAATACACTTATAAAAGCACCTACAAAAATAAACTTACATAAAAGGGTGAGTTTTGGAGTGTTCAAATAGCGAGGGTTCACTGTATTTTGAAAACAAAAAAAATTAAATAGATGGCCATTTTCTGTGTGTAATGAGACCAAAAAAATGTTAAGAGTCAGTACTTACCGAGATATAAAGCAGTGAAGTTGGCGCTGGATGCTTACCTGACGGCAACATAGAACCTTGCCACTTGCAGAAATGTTGCCAATATACCTTTTTTTTCTCATTTTTTTTTATTTTATGTAATTTTTATGTTCTGATAATTACAATTTGTAGTAGTTGTGATTTTATAGCCGATGTGTGTTCTGACACTTATATTAGGTAATGAAATAGTACTCAAGTACGTCGCTGCAAACACACTGACAGGTGAACATTTTCACCTTCTTTGGTCACATACTATTTTCTAGAAATACAGCCTCTCCTCACTTAGTGATGTACAGTGGTCCCTTGGTTTTCATGTTTAATCCGTTCCAGAGGGATCGACTAAAACCAAAATCGATGAAAACTAAAACCATTTTTCCCATAAGAAATAATGTAAATTCAATTATAATTTGTTTCAGACAGGATAGGTGACGAAAGATTGGATATCAGATTGGAGGGAGAGAGTATGGAGGAGGTGAATGTATTCAGATATTTGGGAGTGGACATGTCGGCGGATGGGTCTATGAAGGATGAGGTGAATCATAGAACTGATGAGGGAAAAGGGTGAGTGGAGCACTTGGGTCTGTGGAGACAAAGAACCTTGTCCATGGAAGTAAAGAGGAATGTAGAGAGTATAGTTATACCAACGCTCTTATATGGGTGTGAAGCATGGGTGATGAATGTTGCAACGAGGAGAAGGCTGGAGGCAGTGGAGATGTCATGTCTGAGGTCAATGTGTGGTGTGAATATAATGCAGAGAATTCGGAGTTTGGAAATTAGGAGGAGGTGCGGGATTATCAAAACGGTTGTCCAGAGAGCTGAGGAGGGTTGTTGAGATGGTTTGGACATGTAGAGAGAATGGAACGAGACAGAGTGACTTCGAGTGTATAAATCTGTAGTGGAGGGAAGGCGGGGTAGGGGTCGGCCTAGGAAAGGTTGGAGGGAGGGGTAAAGGAAGTTTTGTGTGCGAGGGGCTTGGACTTCCAGCAAGCATGTGTGAGCGTATTTGATAGGAGTGAATGGAGGCATATGGTTTTAATACTTGACGTGCTGTTGGAGTGTGAGCAAAGTAACATTTATGAAGGGATTCAGGAAACCGGCAGGCCGGACTTGAGTTCTGGAGATGGGAAGTACAGTGCCGGCACTCTGAAGGAGGGGTGTTAATGTTGCAGTTTTATAACTGTAGTGTAAAGCACCCTTCTGGCAAGACAGTGATGGAGTGAATGTTGATGAAAGTTTTTCTTTTTCGGGCCACCCTGCCTTGGTGGGAATCGGCCGATGTGTTAAAAAAAAAAAAAAAAAAAAAAACCCAGGAGTATTAACAAAAATAATTTTTAGAGATTAAATATAGATTTACATACAGAAAAGAATGACAAATAAATATAAAGCCCTAATAACATATACAGTGGTACCTAGACTTACGATGGTCCCCAAACTCCCCCTTTTATGTAAGTTTTTTTTTTTAAATTTTTTTGTAATGTAATTTGGGGTCTAAAAGGACTAGTCTATTTTACATCATTCCTTATGGGATAAATTGTTTGGTAATGGCACTTGAACAGCATTCTGGAATGAAAAATATCGTAAAGTGAGGTACCACTGTATAAATGAACTTTTAACATCACCTTCCCTTTTATTGGTGACTCTTGTTGTATTCACTCTGAAACATTGTACAGTGGACCCCCGGTTAGAAAAACTTCATCCCAGAATTCTGCTCAAGTGCCATTACCGAACAAATTTACTTCCTTAGAAAAATGTCACGTAGGTTAGTCTATTTCAGACCCCAAAATACACTTCCACAAGCACTTACAATATTATACTTACATAATTGTACGATTTCTGGGGTGTTCGTTAACCGGGGTCCACTGTTAATTTATAAATAAAAATATTTACTTTAATTTATAAATAAGAAATATTTACACTTTATAAATAAGAAATATTTACACTTATCTTCGAGGAGATGGTGGCAGAGGGCGGCTCTGGTCTCAGTGCCCCTATATTCCTCAAACAACAATGGAGAAGTTAAGTTTAGTGTCATCATTTTTTTTACAGTAATAGCTTAACTACTTGCTACACTGTTAGTGCTACACTTTACGCTGGCTGGCGCTATAGCCTTTATCGACTCAACTTTGCTACGATTTCTTTCTTTAATTCTATGGTGTTCCTCACTTTCTTTACCAAAGGACTGGCACTAGGAGCTTTTTTTTGGGCCCATTGTGCTTATTTAGCAGTCACACACAATAATCAAAACCAAAAACAATGGATTGTTAAGAAATGTTTTGTATGAACTTGCAGGATAATGTTCACTCAACCAGAAACAATGCTACACTGCCTGAGAATGTGTGTGGGAGGTGGGCTTGCAGGCTTTGTATGCGCCACTGGGTACTGGACAGGTTCCATACCATCGATGAAAACTAAGCCAATATTTCCACAAAAAAATGCGCGAAAACCAAAATCAGGGAAAACTGAGACACACGAAAACCAAGGGTCCAATGTACTGTTTACCGACCAACTCGGACAAGACGGGCTCTCTGACCAGTATGCTACAGTTACCTCAGTTAACGATATTTTTGTTCCAGAATGCTGTTCAGTGCCATTACCAAACAATTTATCCCCATAAGAAATAATGTCAAAATAGACTAGTCTTTTAGACCCCCCAAAAATACACTTACAAAAGCATTGAAAAAAACTTACAAAAGGGCGAGTTTGGGGACCATCGTTAACCGAGGGACCACTGTACCTAAATAATGTATATTAGAGCTGATTTCCTTTTTGTGTGTATTACAAACAGCTTCTCCCCCCTTAACGACGGAGTTCCGTTTTAAGACCACGTCATTAAACGAACCCTCGCTAAGGAGGAATACTATAATGGTAGTGAGTTTGTATCATAACTTCCCATATCATTAAAAAAACTTTGAAAGGGTTCTAAAACAAGATCACCACTCATCTAGATACCATCAATTCTCAACCCAGGGCAACATGGGTTTAGAGCAGGTCGCTCCCGTCTGTCCCAACTACTGGACCACTACGACAAGGTTCCTGGATTCTCTAGAAGACAAACAGAATGTAGATGTTATATACACAGACTTTGAAAGCCTTTGACAAGTGTGACCATGGTGTAATACACAAATGGTGATAAAGGAATAACAGGAAAAGTTGGTAGATGGATCTATAACAAAAGTAGAACACAAAAAATAGTAGTCAAAGAGTAAAGTCTGAGGCAGCAAGAAAGCTCTTTCCCAAGGTGTGCCGCTCCCCTCCTTTTCATCCTCATATGGAATTTTTTTTTTTTTATTAACACATTGGTTTTTCCACCAAGACAGGGTGGCCCAAAGAAAACTTTCATCATCATTCCCCCTAATACTGTCTTGCCAGAGGGTGCTTTCACTACAGTTAAAAAATTGTAAATTAACACCCCTCCTTCAGAGTGCAGACACTGTATTCCCATCCCCGGGGGCCCCGGGGCCCCCCCTTTCCCCCGAATCCCTTATAAATGTTATTTTTGGGCACACTCCAACAGCACGTCAAGTTTAAAAACCTTTTTCCCCCATTCACTCCTATCAAATACGCACACGCATGCTTGTTTGGGAAAACCAACCCCCCCCAAAACCTTTTTTCCCCCCCCCCCCAAAAACCCTTTTCCCGGCCCCCTACCCCCCCCTCCACTACAGATTTATACACCCCGAGGTCATTCTGTTTCATTCCATTTTTATTTTCAACCTTTTAAAACCCCCTCCTCAGCCCTCTGGATAAGGGGTTTGGTAATCCCCACCTTCTCCAATTTTCCCCAAAACTCCGAATTTTTGCATTATATGCCCCCCCTTTTGCCCTTTAAAAACCTGACATTCCCCCCTCCCCCTTTCCCCCCTCGTTGCGACAAAAATCACCCTTTCCCCCCCAAAAAGGGTTTTTGGTATAACTATATTCTCATACTTCCCCCTTTTTTACCCAGGAAAAAGTTTTTGTCTCCAAAGACCCAAAGGCACCACTCCCCTTTTTCCCCCCCCATCAATTCTATGATTCACCTCATCCTTCATAGACCCTCCGGGGGGGCCCCCTCCCAAATATCTGAATACTTCCCTCCCTCCATACTCTCTCCCCCCCATCTGATCCCCAATCTTTTGTCACCTAATCTTTTTGTTATCCTCATCCCCTTTCCCCTTTTCCTATATTCATTTCCCCAATTTTTTTTTTTTACATACCTTCCAAATTCATCCACCAACCTCTGTAACTTCTCTTCAGAATTTCCCAAAAACCCAGTGTCATGGGCAACTGTGAAAACCCCCCCACTTTGTATTTTTTTCTTTTTTTTAACCCCACCTCTTGCCAAGACCCCGCATTCATTTTTTTTAAATTATAAATATTTGGGGAAAACCCCACGGTGACATCAAAATCCTTGTCTAAGGCCTACTTTTACTGAAAATAATCTCCCTCTCTCCTACACACTCTCCTGAGCCTCACTATCCTCAAAAAGCTTTTCCCCCGGCCCAAACCTCCCCCCATTCCATCTTTTTTAACTTCGCCACATTTTTTCCTATCCACCCTATTCCCTTTTTCCCCAAATCTATAAATGCCATAAAAACCTCTTTACCCTTATCCAAATACTTTGGTTTTTATTTAAAATGGTCCCCAAACTCCCCTTTTTAGAATTTTTTTTTTTAAATTTTTTTAAAAGGAATTTTTTGGGGGTAAAAAAGGACTAGTCTATTTTACAACTTTTTTAAAGGGGGAGATAAATTTTTTTAATGGCACTTGAACAGCATTCTGGAAAAAAAAATATAAAGGGGTACCACTGTACTGTTCCCCCATATGTTTCACTGCAAACATTTGGGGGCTACACACCCCCCCCCCTTTTCCCCCAAAGCCACCTTGTTCATATGCTATTCTGCTCTCCATCTTACTTTAATTCTTTCAATAATAACTAAAATACTTTTCCCCTGGTATCTCAAAATTTTTTCCCCCCCTATAATTTTTGCACTCTTTTTTTGTCCCCTTTGCCTTTATACAAAGGAACAATACCTCTCTGCCAATCCCTAGGTACCCACCTCTTCCTTTTCATTTATTAAATAAAACCAAAACTCCAAAACTATATCCCCGCCCCTTTAAACATTTCTCCTTTTTTCCCATCAACCCAAAACTGCCTTCCCCCCCTTTTATTCTACCCACTGCCTCCAACCCTTTCCCCCACATTCACAACTGGCTCTTCCACACTCCTACAAGTTTAAATTCCCCCTTTCCCCTTCACGAAATCACAGTTCCCCGTCTTCATCAACATTTAACAACTCCTCAAAATTCCCCCTTTGAAAATTTAACTCTCCTTTAATAACTCCCCCCCTATTTTTAACTGTAAAAATTTGTTCCCTAGGCTTCCTAACCCATTTAAACTCCTCCAAAATTTTTTTTTATTTTCAAAAAAAACTTGTTGATAACATCTCACCCACTCTCATTTCCTCTTTTTTTACTTTTTTTTACCCTCTCTTAACCTCTTTTTTTTCCCCATATACTTTCCCCCTTCATCACTTCTACTTTGTAAAAACCTCTCATATGTTAACTTTTTCCCCCTTACTACTCTCTTTACATCATCATTCCACCAATCGTTTTTTTTCCCCCCCCCGCCCCCCTTTCCTGTAACCATAAACTTCTGCTGAACACTTTTTCCACATTCTTTTACCCTCCCCCCCTACATCTTGACCCCATTGCCCGCACTCTCACTAGCCCATTTATCCCCCAATAGTTGTTTATATCTTCCCCCCCCTCCTTTTAGTTTATAAACCTTAATCTCTTTTTACTTACGGGGTTCTATTTTCCTTGTATCGGACATGGGGGGGGGGAAAAAGCCACGGGGGCCCTGTCTTCCTTTTTAGATGACACCCAAATGGCATAAAGCGTCCACCGTTGAAGACACTACAAGACCGCCCCACATGCCAAATCTTTAAATGGGCCGCAGAAAACAATATGAAGTTCAATGATGAGAAATTTCAATTGCTTCTCAGATATGGAAAACGGAGAAATTAAAATTTCATCGGAGTACAAAAAAAATTTCCCAAACCCAAATTAAAGAGTAAAAAACTAATGTCAAAAAACCGGGGAGTGATCAAGGAGAGGATCTCACTTTAAAGGACCATAACACGGGCAGTAATCGCAAAGAAAAATGACAGGATGGTTTGAGAACCTTAAAAACCCAGGGATGCCAAGCCCACGTTAATACTTTCGGGTTCGTTTAAATTTTTAAAAAAAACGGAATACTGCTGCACACTAACTGCATTTTTCAAGGCAGGTGAAATTGCTGACCAGAAAAATTGCAGAAAACCCTTTCCCTTTTGCACGCATAACTGCAATAAACCACCTGAATTACTGGGAATGTTAAATTTCCCTAAACCTGTACCCCCTAGAACGCAGGCAAGAAAATACTTATTATATACCGTGGAAAATTCTCGGGGGATTAGTAAATTTGCACACAGAGTCACTCCCTACGAAAGAAAAAAGACCCCGGCATGGGTAAACCCCCAATGAAAAGCGGGGGTGCCACTAGCACGCTGAGAGAAACAAAATTAAGTGTCAGGGGCCCAAGACTGTTAAACGCCTCCCAGCATACACCCAGGAGGATTCCCAACAAATTGGCTGTTTAACAGGCACGGGACGGGGCACCTAAAGTCGGAAACCGGAAAGGCCAGGCTGTGGCGACGGGGGACTTTTCCCCAAGAAAAAAACACCCTGTTTGATCAGGCCCCAAACATGGGCCTGGTCAACCGGGCCACAGGGGCTTTGACCCCTGGAACTCTCTTCAGGTTTTCCATCTTTGATATTGTTTTAATGTCCCCTTTTGGGGACCATGTATAACATTTCTGGAAAGATTTTTAAATGTTTATACAGTAGTGTACTGTATATTGAAAAAAAAAATAAGGGAAAACAGCTCTAATATACATTATTTAAATTTTGAATACTGGTCCCGAGAGCCCATCATAAATTGAAAGGGATACGGAAATGAGTATGTTTTTTAGTGAGAAGAGGCTGTATACAAACCACTGTATAAACATTTAAAAATATACTAAAATGTTATAAATGGTGCAAGGGTGACATTAAAGCAGTATCAAGATTGTTGACAAAAACCCAATTTCCATTACAGTATGCCCCCATTTAGCAATGAATTCGTTTATCATGTGGTATTAGGAAAAGGAACTGCACGTTAAGGAGGGATGTATATACAAAGTATTTATAGGTCCCAGCAATTTTTTGACATGGTGGGCATATATGAAACTCTTCAAAACACAGTTGGGAAAAGTGTCACTCCACTGCTGACAGTGAAGCAGTGGAGTGACATTTATGATCATGCACTGCTCCCGAGAACCTTGGCTTTATTTGTTTTCACTGTTATACAAAAAACATGTTTACCTGGAGTTTACCTGGGGGAGGAAATTCGGGGGGCAACATCCCGCGGCCCAGTCTGTGACCAGGCCTCATGGTGGATTAGAGCCTGATCAACAGGTTTTTACTGTTGGCAGCCCCCGCAGTTTAATGTCCAACCACAGCCTGGCTGGGGTTTGGGGTTTTGACTTTAGATGCTTGTCCCGTGCCCTTGAAGACAA
>WNWK01029764.1:0-24093 GCA_009830355.1 Cherax destructor
CAAAAACAACAGTGACACTAGTAACTGTTACTGTTAATCTCTAAGAAACACAACAGTGACAATAGTTAGTGTTTACCTGGAGTCTACCTGGAGGGCATTCCGGGGATCGACGTCCCCGCGGCCCGGTCTATGACCAGGCGTCCCGGTGGATCAGGGCCTGATCAACGAAGCTGTTACTGCTGGCTGCACGTAGTCCAACGTACGAACCACAGCCCGGCTGATCTGGCACTGACTTTAGGTATCTGTCCAGCTCCCTCTTGAAGACAACCAGAGGTCTACTGGTAATGCCCCTTATGGTTGGTGGGAGGCTGTTGAACAGTCTTGGGCCCTGGACACTTATTGTACGTTGCACCGTCTGCCAAGTCTTTTGCTTTCGTATGGAGTGATTTCTGTGTGCATATTAGGGACCAGTCCCTCCAGAATCTTCCAGGTGTAGATTATGATATATCTCTCTCGCCTGCGCTCCAGTGAATATAAGTTTAGTGCTTCCAGGCGTTACCAGTAGTTAAGGTGTTTGATGGAACTTATACGTGCAGTTAAGGTTCTCTGTACATTCTCTAGATCTGCAATTTCACCTGCCATGAATGTTGATATTAATGTACAGCAGTATTCTAGCCTAGAGAGAACAAGTGATTTAACAAGCATCATCGACAGTGACACTAGTAACTGTTACTGTTAATATCTAACAAAAACAACAGTGACACTAGAAACTGTTACTGTTAATCTCTAACAAAAACAACAGTGACACTAGAAACTGTTACTGTTAATCTCTAACAAAATCAACAGTGACACTAGTTACTGTTACTGTTAATGTCTAACAAAAACAACAGTGACACTAGTTACTGTTACTGTTAATGTCTAACAAAAACAACAGTGACACTAGTAACTGTTACTGTTAATCTCTAACAAAAACAACAGTGATACTAGTAACTGTTACTGTTAATATAGAAAAAAAAAACAGTACCACTAGTAACTGTTGCTGTTAATCTCTAACAAAAATAACAGTAACACTAGGAACTGTTACTGTTAATCTCTAACAAAAACAACAGTGGTAGTAGTAACTGTTACTGTTAATCTCTAAAAAACAACAGTGACACTAGTAACTGTTACTGTTAATATAGAAAAAACAACAGTGACACTAGTAACTGTTACTGTTAATCTCTAACAAAAACAACAGTGACACTAGTAACTGTTATTGTTAATATAGAACAAAAACAACAGTGACACTAGTAACTGTTACTGTTAATCTCTAACAAAAACAACAGTGACACTAGTTACTGTTACTCTTAATATCTAACAAAAACAACAGTGACACTAGTAAATGTTACTGTTAATCTCTAACAAAAACAACAGTAACACTAGTTATTGTTACTGTTAATGTTTAACCAAAACAACAGTGACATTAGTTTTTGTTACTTTTAATCTTTAACAAAAACAACAGTGACACTAGTAACTGTTACTGTTAATTTTTAACAAAAACAACAGTGACACTAGTTACTGTTACTGTTAATCTCTAACAAAAACAACAGTGACACTAGTAACTGTTACTGTTAATCTCTAACAAAAACAACAGTGACACTAGTTACTGTTTCTGTTAATCTCTAACAAAAACAACAGTGACACTAGTTACTGTTTCTGTTAATCTCTAACAAAAACAACAGTGACACTAGTAACTGTTACTGTTAATCTCTAACAAAAACAACAGTAACACTAGTAACTGTAACTGTTAATCTCTAGCAAAAACAACAGTAACACTAGTAACTGTTACTGTTAATCTCTAACAAAAACAACAGTGACACTAGTTACTGTTTCTGTTAATCTCTAACAAAAACAACAGTGACACTAGAAACTGTTACTGTTAATCTCTAACAAAAACAACAGTGACACTAGTTACTGTTACTGTTAATGTCTAACAAAAACCACAGTGACACTAGTTACTGTTACTGTTAATCTCTAACAAAAACAACAGTGATACTAGTAACTGTTACTGTTAATATAGAACAAAAACAACAGTACCACTAGTAACTGTTGCTGTTAATCTTTAACAAAAACAACAGTGATACTAGTAACTGTTACTGTTAATATATAACAAAAACAAGTGACACTAGTAACTGTTACTGTTAATCTCTAACAAAAACAACAGTATCACAAGTTACTGGTACTGTTATTCTAACAAAAACAACAGTGACACTAGTAACTGTTACTGTTAATCTCTAACAAAAACAACAGTGACTCTAGTTACTGTTACTCTTAATATCTAACAAAAACAACAGTGACACTAGTAACTGTTACTGTTAATCTCTAACAAAAACAACAGTGACACTAGTTACTGTTACTTTAATTCTAACAAAACAACAGTGACACTAGTTACTGTTACTGTTAATCTCTAACAAAACAACATGCACTAGTTACTGTTACTGTTAATTCTAGCAAAAACAACAGTAACACTAGTAACTGTTACTGTTAATCTCTAACAAAAACAACAGTGACACTAGTAACTGTTACTGTTAATCTCTAACAAAAACAACAGTGACACTAGTTACTGTTTCTGTTAATCTCTAACAAAAACAAGAGTAACACTAGTAACTGTAATGTTATTCTAAGCAAAAACAAAGTGACATCACTAGTAAACTCTTACGTTACATAACATAAAGACAATAATGATCATTACTAAGTTACGTAAAGATCAATAATGATCAACTAAGACAGTAAAGATCATAAAGATATTACTTAAACAGTAAAGATCAATAATGATCATACAGTGACATATACAATAATGATCATTATACTAGACAAATAAACAGTGATCAATAATGATTCATTATCTAACAAAAGACATAATGATCATTACTAAGACGTAATGATATAATGATTCTAGACAGAAGATCAATAATGATCATTACTAAGACAGTAATGATCAATAATGATCATTACTAAGACAGTAATGATCAATAATGATCATTACTAAGACAGTAAAGATCAATAATGATCATTACTAAGACAGTAATGATCAATAATGATCATTACGAAGACAGTAATGATCAATAATGATCATTACTAAGACAGTAATGATCAATAATGATCATTACTAAGACTGTCAAGACAAAGTCTTCCTCCAAAGTCTTGACTCAGATTAAGTTGTAATAAACCACCTGGGCTACCACCTGGGCTACCACCTGGGCTACCACCTGGGCTACCACCTGGGCTACCACCTGGACTACCACCTGGGCTACCACCTGGGCTACCACCCGGGCTACCACCTGGACTGCCACCTGGGCAACCACCTAAACTACCACCTGGGCTACCACCTGTGCTACCAATGGGCTACCACTTAAGCTACCACCTGGACTACCACCTGGGCTACCACCTATGCTACCACCTGGGCTACCACCTTAGCTACCACCTGGGCTACCACATGGGCTACCACTTGGGCTGCCACTTGGGCTACCATCTGGGCTACCACCTGGGCTGCTACCTGGGCTACCACCTAGGCTACCACCTGGGCTACCACCTGGGCTGCCATCTGGGCTATCACCTGGGCTACCTCTTGGACTACCACCTGGGCTACCACCTGGGCTACAATACTTATTGTAATATATTACCTGAGAGGCAAGAACTGTCACACAACTGAACTACTCACTACAGCCCAGGAGCTGTAGCAGTAACATTATTATTACTGTACCATAGTGGTGATACATGAGGGGAATGACAGGAAGTCTGATTCATGACCAGAGGTAAAGTTACATCAACCGCTCCTTACTGACCTCCAGGCTCCTGCCTCCAGGCACCTGTCTCCAGGCACCTGCCTCCAGGCACTTGCCTCCAGGCACCTGTCTCCAGGCCCCTGTCTCCAGGCACCTGTCTCCAGGCACCTGCCTCCAGGCACCTGCCTCTAGGTACCTGCCTCCAGGCACCTGCTTCCAGGCGCCTGCCTCCAGGCACCTTCCTCCAGGCATCTGCCTTCAGGCACCTGCCTCCAGGCACCTGCCTCCAGGCATCTGCCTCCAGGCACCTGCCTCCAGGCACCTGCCTCCAGGCACCTGCCTCCAGGTATCTGCCTCCAGGCACCTGTCACCAGGCACTTTCCTCCAGGCACCTGTCTCCAGACACTTGCCTCCAGGCACCTGTCACCAGGCACCTGCCTCTGGGTACCTGTCTCCAGGCATCTGCCTCCAGGCACCTGCCTCCAGGCACCTGCCTCCAGGCACCTGCCTCCAGGCACCTGCCTCCAGGCACCTGCCTCAAGGCACCTGCCTCCAGGCACCTGTCTAAGCGTTGGTGGTTGTTATTATTATTATTATTATTATTAATAGTAGGAAGCAGTCCCATGATACTTACTACTGTTCGGTTATTCTTGTGTTATGCTAACATTTGCTACCATTTTTTTTGGTGTGTGTAAAGTAAATATCTGTGTGATATTATAATGCAAGGTGACCCTTGTTGACCCTTGTTGACCCTTGTTGACCGTGGGTCTGAGTAATGGAAGGTCAAAAAGACCATACACCTAAAATAAAAGATAATCTCTAACAATGTAATTAACTGAAACCATGAATCATTTATCCTACCGAACCATCGTATATATATTAATTATATAAAACCAACTGACAGGTATAACAAAGTGATGCCAATGCATCCAAACAAACAATTGTCTGCACATAAAACAATACAAAACAAAAACACGGGAAAAACAAAACCCCAACTCTCATGAAACTTGAATAACATTAACTCCCAAAACCACGATGCTATCACCCTGCTATCACCATGCTATCACCCTGCTATCACCCTGCTATCACCATGATATCACCATGCTATCACCCTGTTATCACCATGCTATCACCCTGCTATCACAATGCTATCACCATGCTATCACCCTGCTATCACCATGCTATCACCCTGCTATCACCATGCTATCACCCTGCTATCACAATGCTATCACCCTGCTATCACCATGCTATCACCCTGCTATCACCATGCTATCACCATGCTATCACCCTGCTATCACAATGCTATCACAATGCTATCACCCAGCACAGGAGCCTAACCAACCAAGAAAAAAAAAACACTTAAGAACAGAAAAATGCTTTACAAAAAGTATAGCCCTGACCACTCCGGGCGATGCCCCCTACTGCTTTACCGGGCATGACCACTCCGGGCGATGCCCCCTACTGCTTTACCGGGCATGATCACTCCGGGCGATGCCCCCTACTGCTTTACCGGGCATGACCACTCCGGGCGATGCCCCCTACTGCTTTACCGGGCATGATTACTCCGGGCGATGCCCCCTACTGCTTTACCGGGCATGACCACTCTGGGCGATGCTCCCTACTGGTTTACCGGGCATGACCACTGAAAAATACTTAACACGAAAATCATCCCGACACAAAACTATACATGAAAATATTACCTACATATTTGAAAACCATTATACATCATTAACTAAAGAAACCCAGATAGTCCTAATATCAGTGACACATATAAAGGTTACCTTACTACATAACAAAATATGTTATACAGTATAATTTCATGTCACCATAGCATGAACCAGAACCCTGTCATTGGCTAAACGCCACAATGCCTACCTACCCAACCATCTCCCCTACATGAAGACTCACACCACACTGCCTACCTACCCAACCATCTCCCCTACATGAAGACTCCCACAACACTGCCTACCTACCCAACCATCTCCCCTACATGAAGACTCACACCACACTGCCTACCTACCCAACCATCTCCCCTACATGAAGACTCACACCACACTGCCTACCTACCCAACCATCTCCCCTACATTCACCACCTCATCACACGCCAAAATCCCTGACCCCTACCCATATAGAAGCTTCCATGCACACCGCTAAAACCCACCCCAACCCCAGAACTATAAGGACATCCCTTAACCCTACCAATACGTGTGTCCAGCCCATCACTCTTTACGTCCTCGTCCCTGGAGCAACGATTGCACAGTCAAAAGGCAATATTCCACCGGAAAAGCCTTGTCCCAAACCATTGCACATAACCTCTCATTACGACATCTTGTTCTATAAAATGTTGCAGCCAAAGCCTTAATGCGTACCTCCCCACTTGACTCAGTTATCCCCCAGGAAGTATGGAGAAAATCAAGTACCAAGTAAGACAAAGCCCTCCTAACGTCTTCCGGGAAACCCTCCATGTCCAAGCTACCCCCCACCCCCCAAAGCATCCCACTGAACCAGTCCCTTACCTCCGCTACACCCTCGCAGAAGTACACCATATGATACGCCGTATCAGCCCCGCCACACCTAGAGCAGGCGCTATCCCCTATAATTCCCATGATGAATAACTGCTCCTTTGATGCCAGAATACCTTGCAGAAATCTGTACCCAATTTCCCTCACCCTTGGTGGCAACTAAAGTTTCCTCAACCAACCCCATGCCTCCCTCCAACCAAACATAGAGTATAATGCCTCCCCCTGTACCACCTGCTCCTTCTCCCCAATCCTATCAAGCCTACTCACCTGTACCCGACCTGGCTCCCTTACAACCATAAGGGCACGTAAAACTGTCTCGCAACCTATTAAATCCTTCCCCCCACCACCTATGAGCCTCCCTCATAACCTGCCCCCTCCTCCCCCACCCCCTCGCCAAAAATTCCTGCCACACAAAAACATTCCTCAACCTTCACCTCAGAGGAACTAAACCCAACCCTCCCCTACCTACACTAGTTTCCACCACCTCCCTGCCTAAACAATGCCTCCCATGGCCCCACATATTTATGCACCTCCTGCAAGAGCCTCCTCACACAGTGGATACACCGCCAAGCAAAACCACAATTTACTATATACCAAAGTATTCACTACTATCGCTCTCTGGAGCAACGTAACGTCCCCCGCCCCCCACCCCTGCATCCTGTCCAAAGCCGCATCCACCACCACCTTCGACTTAACCACCCTTGACATATCCGGGTTATCGCTAAACACTACCCCAAATATATTTAACCTATTTACGCATCTCCACCCTTCCCTACTTCCCAATGCACCCCCAACCCAAGTCCCTACCTCTAAAAGGTTGGATTTTTCCTGATTGACCCTCATGCCGGTGGCCTGCCCAAAAATGTCCACCAACCTATTAACTTTAGTTAAACCATCTACACTCCTAACTAAAATAGTGGTGTTGTCAACATAGCCGACGATCCCTGGCCTACCTGCATCATTCACCCCTGCCTCCCAAACTCCCTCACCTACCAGCTTATAAAATGGATCCTGCAGGCAAGCAAAGAGGATTTGCGACAGGGGACACCCCTGCCTCAAATCCATTCCCATGCCCACGGCCGTTCCTACACTCCCATTGACCTGAACCTGGATATTGCGACCCCAGAATGGGCCACAATGTTTATATATTGTATTGATGTATATATTTCCACTTTCTTATAATTTTATATTGCTGATATTTTCGATAATAGCTTAAACGTTTATATCTTGTTTTATATTATTATTTGACTTAGCTATTTTATTAGGTAGGATGTAACATTACATATTGTGCTCAAGTGTGTTGAGTAGCTGCCCTGGTGTTGGCAAACTACTTCGCAAACAAGCGCTTCGCTTGTTATACTGCCGGCTTCCAGGAGTTGCTGGTGAGCAGTCATGTGAGTCACGTGATCACACCTGAGTTGGAGACTGCTTCTCCTTACTCCACCTCTCTTCCCTGCTGACTCTCATGGAGACAACACCTCGCTCTTATCTCTGCTTGTTTTCTCGTCATTTAGACTCTGTGTGGTAGAGTATGTGTTCGGTGGTGAGACGACACATACTTCTCTGGACTCTGTGTAACTCTGTTCACAGAGAATAGACTAGATAGTTATTTTTGACGTTTTACTGGGTTGACACTCTGAGATAACTCAGGTATCTAGCTATATCTATTGACCTAATTCGCTAAGGCATCTGTGCACAGTCACAGTCGGGGATTTTGGTTATGCTGAACCTAGATTCAGTAATAAGGGAGTTTTGTGTCTATTTTGGAGGATCTGCTGATGGTCCCCAGTTGGGGTCGATTTTCTATCTCCTTGTTCCTGACGCTGTGTTGCTGTTGCTTGTTATATTGCTGTTCTGCGAATTGGTCATTTTACTGTTCAGTCAAGCTGTTCTGATTGTCAGTTTGTTAGAGAAGCTAGCTTATGAGAAGATGTTCAGTCGGTCACTGGTTGAGTCGAGGCTTAACGAGTTACCTGGAGCACACACATACACATTTTTGTGTGTATATATATATATATATATATATATATATATATATATATATATATATATATATATATATATATATATATATTATATTATAAATTGCTGACATTGTAGCAGATGGTACATTAGAGCCATTAAGATACTATATGTGCCTTCAGCACAATAATATTGTATATGAGAAACGTGTAGGAGCTAACCTCCTAATTAACATATTAATGAATGTCATGATTATATTCTATTTGATTTACTTTGATACCTTAGACATTTTGTTAATACATATTTTAAATATAATTCTTTGGTTAGTACCCTATCAGTTGTAATCCTATGACTCTTGTATATGTTGGATAACTGGACCAGGATACTGACTTTGTTGCAAAAGCCCAGTAACAGGCTGGATGCTAGAAGGGCAATCTTTCTAGTGTTCACTGGAGATGTCTATTTCTAATAGATATCGTGTGTTTTTGTAACACCGGACCAAAGCTCCCTCATATAAAGTACGTACCCAAGTCACAACGTCATCACCAAACCCCTGCTTCTCAAATATCCCCATGAGCATAGGTCTATCTACACAATCGTAAGCTGTTTGTCAGTCCAATCCCAAAACTCCCCCAAACTGACTATCCTCCACAAAACCCTTAATTCTTCTATGTCCCATCCTAATACTCCTACCTGGCACCCCATACTGCCTAACCAATACCCGTTTCATCCTGGATCTTCACAAATATTTTGTAATCTGGACACAGCAGACTCTGCTGTCCTGCCCTTAGGCACTAGCACCACGACACCAGTCCATAAAGACTCCTCCATTAAACCCCCTCCCATCATCCCATTAAAGACTCGCACCAAAACCCCCCACAATGCCTGCCAATGTGTTACATACAAATCACCCAGCAAACCATCTATCCCAGGCGACTTTCCCAATCGCCACCCCGTACCGCTTCCCACACCTCCTCCTCCATAATAGACCCCGCCAATGCTTGTCTATCCTCGTCATTCAACCCTCCACCATTCCCTCCAAAATCACCTCTTCAATAAAGCTTTTGAGGCTGTTGATCACGATAAAGTATTCGATATTGTTTATTTAGACTTTAGTAAGGCTTTTGATAGAGTACCACACCAGAGACTGTTAAAGAAAGTGGCAGCTCATGGCATTGGGGGAAAAGTGTTGTCATGGATCGAGTCATGGCTCACCAATAGGAAGCAGAGAGTGTGCATAAATGGGGTTAAATCCGAGTGGTGACTTGTAACAAGTGGTGTTCCACAGGGATCAGTCTTAGGCCCATTGTTATTTATAATATATATCAATGACCTTGACGAGGGAATTACTAGTGACATGAGCAAATTCGCCGACGACACGAAGATAGGTAGGATAATTGATTCAAACATAGATGTCATAGAACTTCAGGAAGATTTAGACAAACTTAATTCGTGGTCAGAAAAGTGGCAGATGCAGTTCAATGTATATAAATGCAAGGTACTGAAGCTCGGGAGTGTCCATAACCCAAGCACTTATAAGTTAAATAACGTAGAACTTAGCCATACAGATTGCGAGAAGGACTTGGGGGTGATGGTAAGCAGCAACCTTAAACCAAGACAGCAATGCCTAAGCGTACGTAATAAGGCAAATAGATTACTGGGATTTATATCAAGAAGTGTTAGCAACAGAAGTCCAGAGGTTATATTACAGCTTTATACATCATTAGTAAGGCCTCACCTAGATTACGCAGCTCAGTTCTGGTCTCCATATTACAGAATGGACATAAATTCATTAGAAAACATTCAGCGTAGAATGACTAAATTAATACATAGCATTAGAAATCTTCCTTACGAAGAAAGATTGAAGACCCTTAAATTACATTCACTTGTAAGACGAAGAATGAAGGAGACATGATCGAGGTATACAAGTGGAAAATGGGTATTAACAAAGGGGATATAAATAAGGTCTTGAGGATATCTCTCCAAGAGAGAACCCGCAATAATGGATTCAAGTTAGATAAGTTTAGATTTAGAAAGGATATAGGAAAGTATTGGTTTGGATATAGGGTAGTTGATGAGTGGAAAAGTCTGCCTAGTGGACCATGGTGGACCTGACTTAACTTGGAGTGGTGGACCTGACTTAACTCAGTGGTGGACCTGACTTAACTCAGTGGTGGACCTGACTTAACTCAGTAAGAGCGTGTCTTGTGTGCTCTCTGTGAATCTGAAGAAGATGTCCTCTCGAGCTACTCTACCAGCAGCTGAACATAAGAACATAAGAACATAAGAATGGAGGAACACTGCAGAAGGCCTACTGGCCCATACAAGGCAGGTCCTTATCAAAACCACCACTACCTAAGAATTTATTCCCGTACTCACGACACAAATCAAACCCAGCCCCTCCCACTCATATATTTGTCCAATCTCTTTTTAAAGCCACCCAAGGTCCTAGCCTCTATCACCCTACTCGGAAGATTGTTCCACGCATCTACAACTCTGTTCGAAAACCAGTACTTGCCTATGTCCTTTCTAAATCTAAATTTATCCAATTTAAATCCGTTATTTCTGGTTCTTACTTGGTTCGATATCCTCAGTATTTTATTAATATCTCCTTTGTTTATGCCCATCATCCACTTGTACACCTCGATGATATCTCCCCTCATTCTACGTCTCTCCAGAGAGTGGAGATTCAACGCTCTAAGTCTATCTTCATACGGGAGATTTCTTATACTGTAAATCATTTTAGTCATTCTTCTTTGTATGTTCTCCAATGAATCTATATCCATCCTGTAGTAAGGAGACCAAAACTGAGCTGCATAATCCAAATGAGGTCTCACTAGTGATGTATAGAGCTGTAAAATAACTTTTGGACTTCTGTTGCTTATACTTCTTGAAATAAATCCTAGTAATCTGTTAGCCTTATTCGCACACTTAGGCACTGTTGTCTTGGCTTTAGATTTCTGCTTACCATGACTCCCAAGTCTTTTTCACATTCTGTATGATCAAGCTCAACTTCACCTAGTTTATAAATTCGAGGGATATTTTCATTACCAACGACAAGCACCTTACACTTGTCCACATTGAACTTCATCTGCCACTTTTCAGACCAAGACATTAATTTATCCAAATCCTCCTGGAGTTCACTGTTATCCTCCTCAGAATGAATTATACGGCCTATTTTTGTATCATCAGCAAATTTACTCATGTCACTTGCAATTCCTTCATCAAGGTCATTAATGTAAATTATGAACAACAATGGGCCCAAAACTGATCCTTGTGGAACGCCACTAGTGACAAATCCCCATTCAGATTTGACCCCATTAATGGAAACTCTCTGCTTTCTATTGGTAAGCCATGCCTCTATCCATGCTAGAACTTTACCTCCTATACCATGAGCTGCCACCTTTCTTAAGAGTCTCTTGTGAGGTACTCTATCGAAGGCCTTACTGAAATCCAAGTAAACTATATCATATTCTTTATCACTGTCTACTGCCTCAAATGTTTTATTGAAAAACGTCAGTAAATTTGTCAGGCAGGAACGACCTCTCGTAAACCCATGCTGAGATTCATTAATCAAATTATGTTCTTCAAGGTGACTTCTGATAATATCAGCTATAATTGATTCTAATAATTTGCCTACTATAGACGTGAGGCTTATTGGACGGTAATTTGATGGAATGGACTTATCCCCTGATTTGAATATAGGAACTACATTAGCTATCTTCCACATCTCTGGCACAACACCAGTTAGGATGGACGTATTAAACACATTCGTTAATGGCTGACTAAGTTCCATTTTGCATTCTTTAAGTACCCTGAAAACAACTCGTCGGGTCCCGGGGACTTATTTTGCTTCAGTTTATCTATCTGTTTGATAACCATGTCCCTCGTGACAGTAATATTAGTTAATTTGAATTCTTCAGGAACTGAATAATTGTTAATTTCTGGAATCTCATTTACGTCTTCTTGTGTAAAGACTGACAAAAATAGTCATTAAATAGAGAACACATTTCCAGTTCGTTATCCGTCAGCTGTCCATTCCCAATTTTCAGAGGTCCTACCTTTTCCCTCACCTTCGTCCTGTACACTTGAAAGAACCCTTTTGGATTAGTCTTTGATTCATTAGCAACCTTAATCTCATAGTCACGTTTAGCCTTTCTAATCCCCTTTTTACTTCTCTTTTCAACTGAACATATTGGTCAATAAGGTTAACATCTCCTCTTTTGATGCGCCTATAAATTCCTCTTTTCTCCCCTAATAAATGTTTTAGCCTCCTGTTAATCCATTTGGGATCGTTATTATTTGACCTAAATTCTCTCTGGGGAATAAACATACTCTGTGCACGTTGTACATTATTAAGAAACAAATCATAAACGCAGATCCCATCGTAATCGTTAGCTAGATTACCCCAGTCGAGATTAGACAGGTGTTCCTAAGTCCAATATAATCGGCAGAACGAAAATCAGGAACTTTTACCGTATTATCCCTATTCTCGTACTCCCATGTAATATTAAAAGTAATGGATTTGTGATCACTAGCTCCAAGCTCTTCAGTGATCTCCAGATTATTTACAAGAGTTTCTTTATTTGACAAGACTAGGTCGAGCAAATTATTACCTCTGGTAGGCTCCGTCACACACTGCTTCAGAAAACAGTCCTGAACTACTTCCATAAAGTCACTGGACTCCAGATTACCGGTCAAAGAAGTCCAGTCAATTTGACTAAAGTTAAAATCCCCTACTAACACTACGTTATTGTGCCTAGAAGCCCTAACAATTTCGTCCCAAAGAAGTCTCCCTCTATCGTGATCCAAGCCTGGAGGTCGGTATATTACACCTAGAATCAGTTTTTCTTGACCTTCTAGAAACTCTACCCAAACAGATTCTGTTAATGATCCATCTATTTTTATGCCTGTTTTTATGCAGCAATTTATATTTTCTCGTACATACAATGCAACTCCACCCCTTTCCCATTATATCTATCTACATGGAACAACTTAAACCCCTGAATATGACACTCAGCAATCATATCCCGACTCTTGGTATTATACCATGTTTCAGTTATTGCAATGACATCAAAGTTCCCAGCACATGCTACCAAACGTAATTCGTTAATTTTATTTCTGGCGCTTCGACAGTTAGTATAAAATACATTGATATGTATCTTCTTGTGAACCTTTTTCAGCTTTTGTTTTACACAATTTCTGTTACTATCATTACCCTGTGTCACTCGATTACTGTTATTGTTATGATTTATGATATCAAAGCCTGAATCAATATTTTGGCCCTCATGATTTACCATTCCTAAACCCATACCTCTAACTAATCCTAGTTTAAAGCCCTAACAACATCCTCAACTGAGCTAGAGAGAAATTCTACACCTGCCCTGGATAAGTGAACCCCATCCCTGGCATACATGTCATTTCGGCCATAGAAGTGGTCCCACTTGTCAATGAATGGGACTGCATTATCCTTACAGTGTTTGTCCAGCCAGCAATTTATACCAATCGCTCTGGACAGCCATTCATTTCCAACACCCCTTCTTGGCAAAATGCCACATATAACAGGGCTCCCTCCCTTCTTCCTAATGATGTCTATTGCTGCCTTATACCTACTAACTAAATCCTCACTTCTACGCTTGGATACATCATTGCCTCCAGCACTGAGGCAGATAATAGGATTGATCCCATTACCATGCATGATGTTGTCAAGTCGGCTAACAATGTCTTCCATCCCAGCCCCAGGAAAGCAAACCCTCTGTCTCCTACTCCTATCTTTCAAGCAGAAGGCCCTATCCATATATCTAACTTGGCTATCCCAACAACAACAATGTTTTTACCTTCCTTGGTACAGTTCGTCGTGACGTTCCCAGTAGTCGACTCACATTCGTCTGGAAGCACAGAAAAGGAGTTCGAAGTTTCCACAGCAGTCTCTTTCTTCTTCGTCGTTACTACCTCTCCATTCGTCTTCTTGATCTTCAACTTCGTCCCATGCTGTCCGGCCACTGCCCAGGTTACCTTCTTGACCTGAGGACTCACAACAGGAGGACTACTACGAATCCTCTTGTTTTCCTCCGTCAATCGCCGTATCTCAAGCTTCGCTACCCTCAATTCCTCCTTAAGCTGCTGGTAAAGTTGCTCAATAGGGGGCATCTTGATTCAGTCCACAGGGAGTACACTAGACACGTCTTCACTGAGCTAAGAACAGGTCACCACTGAGCTAAGAACAGGTCACCACTGGCTAAGAACAGGTCACCACTGAAGGAAGAACTGAGGGTAGCTAAGCTTGAGATACAGTGACTGACTGAGGAAAACAAGAGGATTCGTAGTAATCCTCCTGTTGAGAATCCTCAAGCCAAGAAAGGAACCTGGACAGTGGCTAAAACGCATGGGACAAAGTTAAGGATCAAGAGGACGGGTGGAGAGGTAAACAACGAAGACCCAGGAGAATGTTGTGGAAACATCGAACCCATTCTCCGTGCTACCCGATGAATGTGAGTCGACTTCTGGGAGCGTCACGACGAACGACACCAAGGAAGGTAAAAACATTGTTGTTGTTGGGGACAGTCAGGTTAGGTACATGGATAGGGCTTTGTTTGATTGATAGGAGTAGGAGACAGAGGGTTTGCTTTCCTGGGGCTGGGATGGAGGATATTGTTAGCCGTCTGGACGACATCATGAGAGGTAATGGGAGCAATCGAATCTGTCTCAGTGCTGAGGCAACGATGTTGGCAGACGTAGGAGTGAGGACCTGACTAGCAGGTTTAGGTCAGCAATAGACATAATTAGGAAGAAGGTGGGAACCCTGTCATATGTGGTATTTTGCCAAGGAGAGGAGTTGGAAATGAATGGCTGTCCAGGGCAATTGGTGTCAATTGCTGGCTGGACAAATACTGTAAGAAAAATTCAGTAACATTCATTGACAACTGGGACCTCTTCTATGGCAGAAATGACATGTATGCCAGGGATGGGTTTCACTTATCCAGGTCTGGGGTGGGGCACTGGCAACTGCAGTGGAGGGAGCTGTTAGGGCTTTAAACTAGAAATAGTTAGTGGTATGGGTTTTGGGGGGAAAACAGTGAAGTCCCAGTGTAGTAATATTATAAGTTCTAGGAGAACTAGTAATAGGCAGAATAAGGTGGACAGTGGAAAGCTAGTGACACTAGATGACAAGAACAGTAATAGGTATAGTGGAAAACAGAAATGAGCAGGAAGGGTAAAGAGAAAGGAGGGTCTTTAAATATTTATTACACCAATAGTCGTAGTGCTAGGAATAAGATGGACGCGTTGAGATTAGTTGCAAGTACGGGTAATATTGATGTTTTTGCAATAACTGAGACATGGTTTAATATGAAAAATCGGGACTTGCCTGCCGAATGTCACATTCAGGATTTTAAATTGTTCCAAGTAGACAGAAGTATCGGGAAGGGGTGGGGTGGCACTCTATGTCCGTAATCATTTAAATTGCTGCATAAAAACGGGTATAAAGTCTGAATTAACACATACAGAGTCTGTCTGGATAGAATTTTCAGAGGGTGTGAAAACTGATTTTAGGCGTGATTTACCGTCCTCCAAACTTAGATAGGAAAAAGGGGAGACTACTTTGGGAGGAAATTGTTAAGGCCACAAGGCACGATAACGTAGTAATTCTAGGGACTTTAACTTTAGTCAGATTGATTGGAATTTCTTGACAGGGAATTTAGAATCTAACAACTTTTAGAAGTAGTTCAGGATTGCTTTTTGAAGCAGTTTGTAACAGAACCTACAAGGGGGAAAAAACCTACTTGACTTGGTTCTGGCAAGCAAGGAAACCCTTGTTAATAATTTAGAAATTACAGAGGAACTCGGCTCAAGCGACCACAAGTCAATTACCTTTAGCATTGAATGGATGTATGATAGTAGGGATAATTCAGTAACGGTCCCAGATTTTCGCTAGCAGATTATAATGGACTTAGAGAACACTTATCAACTGTGGACTGGGGTGACGAAGAGAGGTATCAATATGACAGTTTTCTTAACACTATACAGGCTGCCCAAAGAACATTTATCCCATATAAAGAAATTAGATCGAATAGAAATGACCCAAAATGGATGAATAATAGGCTCAAATATCTTTTAGGGCAGAAGAAAGGAATTTATAGGCATATCAAAAGAGGTGAGGGTCATCTTATGAATCAGTATATTGACATTAAGAGAGATGTTAAAAGGGGATAAGAAAAGCTAAACGGGACTACGAAATTAAAGTTGCTAGGGATTCGAAAACTAACCCAAAAAGTTTTTCCAGGTGTATAGAACAAAAGTTAGAGATAAGATAGGTCCTCATTAAAAAATTATGGGTATCTTACTGACAAAGAGAATGAAATGTGCTCTATCTTTAATAATTATTTTCTCTCGGTTTTCACTCAGGTAGACACTAATAATATCCCAAGAACTAGGTATTTTAGTGGGCCTGAAGAAGATAAATTATGTAGTATCACAGTTACTAGTGAAATGGTTATCAAACAGATAGACCGTTTGAAGCAAAATAAATCGCCAGGTCCTGATGAGCTTTTTTCAAGGGTTCTTAAGGAATGCAAAATGGAACTCTGTGAACCCTTAACTAACATTTTTAACCTATCTCTTCAAACAGGTGTAGTGTCGGATACGTGGAAGATGGCTAATGTAATTCCTATTTTAAAAGCAGGGGACAAGTCGTTACCATCAAATTACCGCCCAATAAGTCTAACATCAATTGTAGGCAAATTACTAGAGTCGATTATAGCTGATAACATAAGAAGCCATCTCGATAGGCATAATTTGATTAATGATACTCAGCATGGATTCACCAGGGTCCGTTCCTGCATAACTAATTTATTAACTTTTTTCAGTAAGGCTTTTGAGGCAGTTGATAATGATAAAGAATTCGATATTGTTTATTTGGATTTTAGTAAGGCTTTTGATAGAGTACCACATCAGAGACTGTTAAAGAAAGTGGCGCTCGTGGCATTGGGGAAAAGTGTTGTCATGGATCGAGTCATGGCTCACCAATAGGAAGAAAGAGGTGTGCATAAATGGGGTTAAACCCGGAGTGGGGATCTGTAACAAGTGGCGTTCTCAGGGATCGGTTTTGGGCCCGTTGTTGTTTATAATATATATAAATGACCTTGACGAGGGAATTTCTAGTGATATGAGCAAATTCGCTGATGACACGAAGATAGGTAGGATAATCGATTCGACGTAGATGTCAGTGAACTACAGGAGGATTTAGACAAACTCAATTCCTGGTCAGAAAAGTGGCAGATGCGTTCAATGTAGATAAATGCAAAGTTCTAAAGCTCGGTAGTGTCCATAACCCAAGCACTTATAAGTTAAATAACGTAGAACTTAGCCATACAGATTGCGAGAAGGACTTGGGGGTGATGGTAAGAACATAAGAAAGGGAGGAACACTGCAGCAGGCCTGTTGGCCCATACTAGGCAGGTCCTTCACAATCCGTCCCACTAACAGAATATTTGCTAAACCCCAAATTTTTCAATGCTACCCAAGAAAAAAGCTTTGACAATTCTACCCACTCATGCGAGCCCCACTCAAATCCAACCTCTCACTCATGAATTTATCCAACCTAAATTTGAAACTACCAAGGTCCTAGCTTCAATACCCCTACTAGGCAGACTGTTCCACTCATCAACTACCCTATTTCCAAACCAATACTTTCCATATCCTTTCTAAATCTAAACTTATCTAACGAATCCATTATTGCGGGTTCTCTCTTGGAGAGATATCCTCAAGACCTTATTTATATCCCCTTTGTTAATACCCATTTTCCACTTGTATACCTCGATCATGTCTCCCCATTCTCGTCTTACAAGTGAATGTAATTTTAGGGTCTTCAATCTTTCTTGTAAGGAAGATTTCTAAGTATGTATTAATTTAGTCATTCTACGCTGAATGTTTTCTAACGAATTTATGTCCATTCTGTAATATGGAGACCAGAACTGAGCTGCGTAATCTAGGTGGGGCCTTACTAATGATGTATAAAGCTGTAATATAACCTCTGGACTTCTGTTGCTAACACTTCTTGATATAAATCCCAGTAATCTATTTGCCTTATTACGACGCTTAGGCATTGCTGTCTTGGTTTAAGGTTGCTGCTTACCATCACCCCAAGTCCTTCTCGCAATCTGTATGGCTAAGTTCTACGTTATTTAACTTATAAGTGCTTGGGTTATGGACACTCCCGAGCTTCAGAACCTTGCATTTATCTACATTGAACTGCATCTGCCACTTTTCTGACACGAATTAAGTTTGTCTAAATCTTCCTGAAGTTCTATGACATCTATGTTTGAATCAATTATCCTACCTATCTTCGTGTCGTCGGCGAATTTGCTCATATCACTAGTAATTCCCCCATCAAGGTCATTGATATATATTATAAATAACAATGGGCCTAAGACTGATCCTGTGGAACACCACTTGTTACAAGTCCCCATTCGGATTAACCCCATTTATGCACACTCCTGCTTCCTATTGGTGAGCCATGACTCGATCCATGACAGCACTTTTCCCCAATGCCATGAGCTTGCCACTTTCTTTAACAGTCTCTGGTGCGGTACTCTATCAAAAACCTTACTAAAAATCTAAATAAACAATATCGAATTCTTTATCGTGATCAACAGCCTCAAAAGCTTTACTGAAAAGGTTTAAATTAGATAGGCAGGAAGGCCCCCGTGAATCCATTGGGATCATTAATCAAATTATGGTTATCTAGATGGCTTCTAAAATATCAGCTATAATTACTCTTTAAATTTCCTACAATTGAGGTCAGGGTTTTGGGGGGTATTTTGGGTGACTTGTCCCCTGCTTTAAAAAAGGGAAATTTCATTAGCCATCTTCCACATATCAGACACTACACCTGTTTGAAGAGATAAATTAAAAATGTTAGAAGGTTCACAGAGTTCCATTTTTCATTCCTTAAAACCCTTGAAAAAAGCTCATCGGCCCGGGGATTTATTTTGTTTTACGGTCCCCTGTTTATAATTTTCCAGGACTGTGATATTTAAAATTTATCTTTGGGCCCAAAAATTAATTTGGGATATTATTAAAGTTTCCTGGTGAAAACCGAGGAAAATAATTTTAAAAATAGAGCACTTTTTCCTTGTCAGTAAGATCCCAAATTATTTTTAAGGGGACCATTTATCCTAACTTTTGTTCTTAAAAACCGGAAAAATTTTTTTGGGGTTGTTTTGAATCCCCAAACTTTAATTTTAGTCCCCTTTTGCTTTTTTTTTTCCCCTTTTTTAAAGTCCCCCTTAATGTCATATACTGATTTTTTAAAATACCCCCCCCTTTTTATCGCCCATAAATTCCTTTCTTCTCCCCAAAAAAGATTTTTGGGCCTATTATTCACCCTTTTTGGGGTCATTTCTCCATCTAATTTCTTTATGGGGATAAATGTTCTTTGGGAGCTGTATGGTTAGAAAACTGTCATATTGATACTCTCTTCTTACCCCAGTCCACAGTGATAAGTGTTCTCTAACCTTTTAAATTTCCCTTTGGGAAAATCTGGGACCTTACTGATTTTTCCTACTATAAACTTTCCCTTCAATGCCAAAGGTAATTGATTTTTGGTCGCTTGGCCGAGTTCCTTTTTTTAAAATTTTTCAAATTTCTTGTTTTAAAAAAAATCAAGAATTTTTTTTTGTACTGTCAAAACTTTAAAAAATCTTAACTATTCTAAAATCTTGTTTTAAATTCCCATCAAAAATTAATCCCTTTTTTAAAGTTAAGTCCCGAAAAATATTTTTTGGGGTTCTTTCCCCCCCTAAGTTTTGGCCCCATTAATTTATATTCCCCCTAAAAAATTTTTCACCCCTCTGAAAATTCATCCAGACAACCCCTTTATGAAAAATTTATTTTTTTTCCCAGCAAAGTTCAACACCCAAAAGTACCCCCCCTTAAATTTTTTTGGAAAAAATTTAAAAACCCGATTCATTAGCCATGCCCATTTTTATTGAAACTTCATTTCTACTCAATTTTTCCCCACCCAATAAAACCAAAATTCCTTTTTCCCAAACCCTATTTTAAAACCTTTAAAACCCCTCCTTTCTTTTTCCCTTCCTTCCTTCTGTTTTTCCCAAAAAAACTTCCCCTTTTATTTTAATCCTAACTTTTAATTAAAAATGATTCTGGGGTTTTTCAAAATTTTCAAAAAACCAATTTATTAATTTTTAAAAAATAACCCCCAAAAAAAAGCCATTTGGCCCATATTTGAAGGCTAAATTCAAAAAAAACAGAAATTTTACATTTAAAAACCCCAGAAAAAGATTGAAATTTTTTAAAATTCATTCCTTTAAATAAAAACATGATTAAACAATAAAATGGATTAAAAAATATAAAAAGGTCTTAATTCCCCCAAAAAAAATAATGGTTCTTTAAAAATTTTTAAATTTAAAAATTAGGAAAATTTTTGAAAAATTTTGAGGGAACTTTTGCCTATATTTTAAGCAAACCTTGGGGATTTTAAAAAGGGTTTAAAATTTAGGTAAAGGGGTTTATTTGGTAAATTTTCCCTGGGAAAAAATTTCAAAACTTTTTTTTTAGATTGAAAAATTTTTAAAAAAAATTTTTTTGGGGGGAATTTAAGGGCCGCCCAGTTGGGGAAAGGGGCCCTAGTGTTTCCCCCCTTTTTTTTCTTTGCTTAAAAATTCCCTTGAAAATTTTTTAAATTTATTCCTTATTCTTAGGCTAACCGGGGGTTTAAAATCTTACCCCACCCAAAAACCTCTGGGAAAAAACTGTCCTTTCCCCCCCCATTTAACAAGTTTTAAATTTTTTAACCCATTGAAAAATTCCCCCTCCACATACCACCATTCTTACCAGAAAGAAAGGGTTAATCCCGGAGGGGGTACACTCCCCCGAATGGTCACAAATTACGCGAAACATCCAGAGATCAAAAAAGCATTTAAAACCCTAACAAAACCCCCAAAAATCCTGTGAACCCGAAATTTTCCAAACCCTTTAACCACAAAACCCTCTCCCAAGGAAAACAAACCAAAACCAAGAACCAAATCCATTTTTAACAAACAACTTAACCCGCAAGGTTCTACAAATACTAACCATTCCCAAAAAATTCTTAACCTATCCCCTGCTCAAGAATGGAAATATTTTTTAAACAAAATTTTTTAATATAATTTTTTGGGGCTGAAACATTTTCCCCCCCGAAGCTTCTATGTATACCCCATATATTCTTATTTCTTTTTAAATTGTTTGATGGAAAACGCTGGCCGGGTTTAAAAAGGATACATTAACTCTTTTGGTTTATTTTTAGTATTTTTTTGGGGAGGGTTACAAGTCCTCCCCCCTTAAACCCCTTTTCCCCCCTGGGTTTTTTTTACCTTGTCTTAAAACTATGTAGGGTTTTCCTGCCTCCACTACATCACTTCCCAGACTATTCCATTTCCCGACAACTCTGTGACTGAAAAAAATATTTCCTAACATCTCTTTGACTCATCTGAGTCTTCAAATTCCAACTGTGACCCTTTTTTTCTGTGTCCCCCCTCTAAAACCCTATATCTGCCCACCTTGTAAATTACGCAGTTTTTTGTATGTCGTTATCATGTCCCCCCTACATTTCCCTAAACCCTCCTGTACCCCAGTGTCGTCAGGCCGTTTTCCCCTTAACCTTTCTTCATAGGACTTTTCCCCTTGCTCAAAACAAACCTTTTAAACCTTTGCCCTTTTTTAAATTTTTTGACGTGCTTGCCCAAATTGTGGGTTCCAAACTGGTGCCATCCCCCAGCATGGGCCTGACGTACACATTTAAAAGAGTCATGAAAAACCCTTAATTGAGAAAATCGGAATGCTATTCCCCCGGGTTTTTGAGGCGTCCCCCTGCAGAATTTTATCGGGTTGATGTGTGTTTCCCCGGAGACGTGCCCCCGGCATTATACTCCCCCAAAGATCTTTCCCCTTTGAGTAGGTTTGCAATCTTTCGCCTATACTCTGTCTAGGGTTTCTTTCCCCTTCCCCCCTATCTTCATGACTTTGCGTTTGACGGGTTAAATTCGAAAAGCTAGTATCTGTACCGGGCCAGGTTATCCAGGTCTCTTCGTAGTCCTGCCTGGTCCTCATCTGATTTAATTCCCCCCTCATTAATTTCCCACATCATCTACGAACAGGACCCCTTCTGAGTCTGCCCCTTTCCCTTTAAATTTTATTCACATATCCCAGAAATAGCATTTTGGTCCAGGACTGCCCCCTGTGGGACCCTGCTCGTCACAGGCACCCACTGTGATACCTCGTCTTTTTTACCATGACTCGTTGTCGCCCCCCTGTCAGGTATTCTCTGATCCACGGGTCCCCTTTTCCCGTTATACGTGCCTGACCTTCTAGTTTCCCTGCATTAATCTCATGTGAGGAACTGTGTCGAAGGCCTTCTTGCAGCCCAAAAAATGCAATCCCCCCCCCTCTCTCTCGTGTCTTACTTCTGTTACTTTGTCATAAAACTCCAGTAGGTTTGTGACACAAATTTGCCTTCAAAAATCCGTGCTGGTTGTCTTTTATAATGTTGTTCTGTTCTGGGTGCACCCCCATTCTCCTCCTGATGATCTTCTCCATGATTTTGCATACTATACACGCCAGTGACACAGGTCTGTAGTTTGGGGCCTCGTGTCTGTTCCTTTTTTAAAATTGTAGATTACATTTGCCGGGTTTCCCTACCTCAGGTAGTATTTTGTGTAATCACCTAATTGTGGTTGCAGGGGTTCAGACTCAGCTCCTGGCCCAGCCTCTTCACTGATCGCCTGGGTTTTCCCCTCTCCCTGCTCCATGAGCTTTATCATACCCGTCTTAAAAGCTTTTATTTTCCCGCCTCCCCTACATCACTTTTAGACTATTCCCTTCATGAAATCTATGGCTGAAGAAATACTTCCTAATATCCCTTTGACTCATCAGAGTCTTCAACTTCCAATTGTGACACCTTGTTTTTGTTTTCCCCCCTCTGGAACATCCTGTCTCTGTCCACCCCATCAATTCCATGCAGTATTTTTTTATATCGTTATTACGTCTCCCCTAACCCCCCTGTCCTCCAGTTTGCCAGGGCCCATTTCCCTTTAACCCCTTTTTCGTAGTTTATGTGTGTGTTCATTTTCTATTTTGTAGATATGTAACGGCAGTGTTGCCAGTAATACAAATAAATTGTGTTTTTTTTTCTGGGGTTTTTGTTAAATGAAAATAAAATTTTAAATCTAGACTTAAACCAAGACACATGTGAAAAATTTAATGTTAAAACATGACAGTTTTTAACGAGGTAATGATGACTCTTATCATAGACTGATAGTGATAAGATATATGTAAGATTGTGGTGATGGTAGAGGGAGAGGTTGGTGTCTGGTACAGTGACACAGGGGTTTTCTAAAATGAAGTATTGTGTGGTACAGTGACACAGTGTACTAGTGGAATTTTTGTGTGGTACAGTGACCAGTGTACTAGTGAAGTATTGTGGTACAGTGACACAGTGTACTAGTGAAATATTTGTGGTACGGGGACCAGTGTGTACTAGTGAAATATTGTGTGGGGACAGTGACACAGTGTACTAGTGAAGTATTGTCTGGTACAGTGACCCCCGTGTACTAGTGAAATATTTGTGGTACAGTGACACAGGGGTATAGTGAAGTATTGGTGTGGGTACAATGACACAGTGTACTAGTAAAATATTGTAGTACAGTGACACAGTGTACTGTGAAGTTAAAAGTAGGGACAGTGACACAGGGACTTGTAAAGTATTGTGTGGTACAGTGACACAGTGTACTAGTAAATATTGTGTGTACAGTGACACAGTGTAGGCTAAAACCCTCCTTGTTAAACAATATTAACCAGCCTGAAGAACCAGGTTAACTATCCTTGTTAAACAATATTAACCAACCGATGAA
>WNWK01029765.1:0-24093 GCA_009830355.1 Cherax destructor
AACAATAAGTATGTCTCGCTAAGAACAGAGGGAGGATCGACCCTCCACAAACATCAACTGAATGACCCACGCGGGTTTGGGTTTACATGAAACTGAGTATAAAGAAATTCCACCTTCTGCATATCTTCACCTCTTCCCCCAGCGTCTGCTGATCTTGATTTTTGTTAACTCTGTTCCTTCGTTTTACTTCTTTCTGCTGACCTTTCCCTTTTTAACCAAATTTCTGCTGTTTTCTGTTCTTCATATCTTTGACCTTCGTCATCCTCCCGACTACTTATCTTTGTCTCCCCATGTCTACTCCCCATTTCCCCTTTTAGCCTCAAGTCTGTTGACCTTTGACCTTTCTGAGCCCCCATGTCTGCTGAATTTTAATTTTCTCCCCCCGAGTCTGCTGACTTCTTGCCTCGTTAGCTCCAAGTCTGTACCTTTGACCTGTGTTAGCCCACGTCAGCAGTTTAGAAATTTAATTATCTGTCGGAAGTGAACTTGAAAGGAGAAAGGGAAAAGAGGAAAGTAAAGCCAGACTTCAAGAGGGTTTTACATGGATGGGGCGGACGAAAATAAATACAGCGGGACAGAGAAATGGAAAAAGGGGGAAACGAAACATACATGGTACTGCATCATCTGATGTATTTTTTGGAAAATTTTTGGGAGAAATTTGCATGATAGAAAGAAAAAGGGAAAGGAAAGAAAATAAGTAGCCTTTTTTTTTACTGAATGTGAAAAACTGAATCAAACAGAATAAGAGCATGAGAAAAGGACAGAAAAAGAGGGAAGGTGTGAACTGAGGAAAGAGTGGTTCCAGAAACGACTATACAAGAATGAGAAGAGATGCAGAGGAACAATATGAAAATGGCATGGTCATAAATGCTGAAGTAGCTCGAAGGGTGCAAAAGACATAAAAAATTTGCAATAAAAGACCAAATAATATAGTTAACGAAGGAAAACGAAAAACTGAGAACAACAAGGAGATCTCTGGGGAAAATTTAAAAAGTGACGGATGAAATTAACAAGTGACGGATGAAATTAACAAGTGACGGAGGAAATTAACAAGTGACGGATGAAAAACAAAGGCGGATGAAATTAACAAGTGACGGGGGAAAATTTAAAAAGTGACGGAGGGAATTAACAAGTGACGGAGGAAAATTTAAAAAGTGACGGAGGTTAACAAGTGACGGGGGAAATTTAAAAATGACGGGGGAAAATTTAAAAAAGTGGGGGGAAATTAACAAGTGACGGAGGAAATTAACAAGGGCGGAGGAAATTAACAAGTGACGGGGGAAAATTTAAAAAGGAGGAGGGAAAATTTAAAAAGTGACGGAGGAACAAGTGGGAGGTTTAAAAAGTGACGGAGGGAAAATTTAAAAAGTGACGGGGAATTAACAAATGACGGAGGAAATTAACAAGTGACGGAGGAAATTAACAAGTGTCGGAGAAATTAACAAGTGACGGATGAAATTAACAAGTGACGGATGAAATTAACAAGTGACGGATGAAATTAACAAGTGACGGATAAAATTTAAAAAGTGACGGATGAAATTAACAAGTGACGGATGAAATTAACAAGTGACGGATAAATTAACAAGTGACGGATGAAATTAACAATGACGGATGAAATTAACAAGTACGGAGGGAAAATAACAAATGACGGGGAAATAACAAGTGACGGAGGAAACTCAAGTGACGGAGAAACTAACAAGGACGGAGGGGAAACTAACAAGGCAAAAATAACGTGACGGAGGAAACTAACAAGTGACGGAGGGAAAATAACAAGTGACGGAGGAAACTAACGTGACGGAGGGAAAATAACAAGTGACGGAGGAAACTAACAAGTGACGGGAAAAAGGGGGAAACTTAAAAAAAAAGTGACGGAAGAAACTAACAAGTGACGGGGGAAAAAAAGGGAAAATAACAAGTGACGGGGAAAAAAGGGGGAAACTAACAAGTGACGGAAACTAAAAGTGACGGAGACAACAAGTGACGGAAATAACGTAGGGGAAAATAAAAGAGGAGGAAACTAACAAGTGACGGAGGGAAAATAACAAGTGACGGAGGAAACTAACAAGTGGGAGGGAAAATAACAAATGACGGAAACTAACAAGTGACGGAAACAAAAGTGACGGGGAAATAACAAGTGACAGGGCTAACAAGTGGGAGGGGGAAAATAACAAGGACGGAGGAAACTAACAAATGACGGAGGGAAAAAACAAGTGACGGGGGAAACTAACAAGTGACGGAACTAACAAGTGACGGAAAACTAACAAGTGACGGAGGAAAATAACAATGACGGGAAACTAACAAGTGGGAGGGAAAATAACAAGTGACGGAGGAAACTAACAAGTGACGGAGAAAAACAAAAAAAGTGCGGGGGAAAATAACAAGTGACGGGGGAAACTAACAAGTGACGGAGAAACTAACAAGTGCGGAGGAAACTAACAAGTGACGGAGGAAACTAACAAGTACGGGGAAAATAACAAGTGACGGAGGAAACTAACAAGTGACGGGGGAAAATAACAAGTACGGAGAAAAAAAAAGTGACGGAGGAAACTAACAGAGGGCGGAGAAACTAACAAGTGACGGAGGAAACTAACAAGTGACGGGGGAAAATAACAAGTGACGGAGGGAAAAAAACAAGTGACGGAGGAAACTAACAAGTGACGGAGGGAAAATAACAAGTGACGGAGAAACTAACAAGTGACGGAGGAAACTAACAAGTGACGGAGAAACTAACAAGTGACGGAGGAAATTAACAAGTGACGGGGATGTGCTCACCACAGGAGACTAAACACATCCTTACATCTTAGTGACCCCAAGACCTGAATGTATCAAAGTAATAATTCGTTAAAAAAATTATGGGGTCTGAAAGATGGTGAAGACTTTCTTATCTGCACCACTAGAACAAATCTTTAACCAGTGGAGAACCTTGTGGGTGTAGCACTTAGATATGATTATAATAATAATTTAACCAGTGGAAATGACAACAATAAAAAAATGACAAAATGGTAAAATCTACTAAACGGGGAGACAGACGGTAGCGCTGAGCTCTTTTTTATCTCTTATATAAATCCATTCCATGGTAACAGAAAAATAATCAAAAGGCAACTGGAAGAGAAAATTCATAATAGTGACTTAGAGAAATTGCTGTCCTAAACTTTATAGTTCTATGGTAAAAACATTAACAAAATAGAAGGGGGGGTGGACTGCATATTCTAGGACTGTAAGAAGGCATTCGATAATATACTGAGATTCATACAAAAAAATTCATAATACCCTAGGAAAGGAAATAAGTATGGGGAAGGTACTGAAAAGAGCCGAGGTGACCACAGAGCCCCTAAAGGGAAGAGATAAAATCAGGGCATATGTGTAAACAACATGAATGTCATAATATTTTGGTTTGAACGGTTCGCATTTAATCTGCAGTTTGGAGGGTTGCTCTCTTACGACATTGCATAGCTGCTGATGACGCACTGGAAGTGTGAAAGTCGACAAAAGACTTTGGTTGTCTTGCATAGTTAAGGTCCCTTTTGCGATTATTTGCAATATATAATATATATATATATATATATATATATATATATATATATATATATATATATATATAAATTATATATATTTTTATTATTTTTATTAACACATCGGCCGATTCCCACCAAGGCAGGGTCCCCGAAAAGAAAAACTTTCATCATCATTCACTCCATCACTGTCTTGCCAAAAAGGTTTTACACTATATTTTTAAAAACTGCCTTAACCCTTTCCCCCTTCAGGTGCAGACACTGTACTTCCCCTCTCCAGAACTCAAGTCCGGCCTGCCGGGGTTTCCCCCGAATCCCCTTTATAAATGTTACTTTGCTCACCTCCCAAAAGCACGTCAAATATTAAAACCATATGCCTCCATTCCCTTCCAAATACCTCCACATTTTCTGGAAACAAGCCCCTCGCCCCAAAACTTCGTTTTCCCCTCCCTCCACCCTTTCCCGGCCCACCCCCCCCCCGCCTTCCCTCCACTACAGATTTATACACTCTCGGAAATCACTCTGTCTCGTTCCATTCTCTCTCTGTCCAAACCACCTCAACACCCCCCCTCAGCTCTCTGGACAATCGTTTTTGGAATCCCCCCCTCCTCCTAATTTCCAAACCAATTCTCTGCTTTTATTCACACCACACATTGACCTCAGACAGCATTTCCACTGCCTCAGCCTTCCCCTCGTTAACATTCATCACCCATGCTTCACACCCATATAAGAGCGTTGGTATCTATACTCTCATCATTCCCCTCTTTACTTCCATGGACAAGGTTATTTGTCTCCACAGACTCAAATGCTCCACTCACCCCTTTTCCCTCATCAATTCTATGATTCACCTCATCCTTCAAAAACCCCCTCCCCGACATGTCCACTCCCCAAAAATCTGAAACATTCACCTCCTCCATCTCTCTCCCTCCAATCTGATATCCAATCTTTCGTCCCCATTCTTTTTGTTTTCCCCCATCACCTTTCTCTTTCCTATATTCACTTTCAATTTTTTTCTTTTCACACCCTACCAAATTCATCCACCACCTCTGCAACTTCTCTTCAGAATCTCCCAAAAGCACATGTCATCAGCAAAAAGCAACTGTGACAACTCCCCTTTGTATTTGCTTCTTTATCTTTTTGCCTAACACCTCTTTTAAGACCCCCACATTTACTTCTCACAACCCCATCTATAAATATATTGAACAACCACGGGGCATACACATCCTTGTCAAGGCCCCCCCTTTTCGGGGAAAAAGTCCCCTTCCCCCCTAAAACCCCTAACCTACCTCACTATCCCCCAAAAAAACTCTTTACTCTTCAGTAACCTTCCTCCTATTCCATACACCTCAACATCTGAAAATTTCCCCCTATCTACCCTATCATACGCCTTTTCCAAATCCATAAATCCCCAAAAAAATCTTTTCCCCTTTCCAAATCTGTTCCCCATATGTTTCACTGTAAACACTTGGTCTACACCCCCCACCTTTCCCAAAGCCCCTTGTTCATCTGCTATCCTACTTTCTGTCTTACTCTTAATTCTTTCAATAATAACTCTACCTACACTTTCCCCGGTACATCAACAACTTATTCCCCAAATTTTGCACTCTCTTTGTCCCCTTTGCCTTTATACAAAGGAACAATACGCCCCTGCCAACCTAGGTACCTTACCCTCTTCCATACATTTATTAAATAATAGCACCAACCACTCCAAAAATATACCCCCCCCCGTTTTTTAAAATTTCTATCTTTATCCCTCAATCCCAGCTGTACCCTTTCATTCCCCACTGCCTCCGAACTTCTCCTACCTCCCTTTTGGGTCTTCCCCATCCAAAGATGTTATTCCTCCTTGCCCTCACACAAATCACAGCTTCCCTGTCTTCATCAACATTTAACAACTCCTCAAAATATTCTCTCCATCTTCCCGATACCCCTAACTCTCATTTAATAACTCTCCTCCTATTTTAACTGTAAATCCATTTTGTTCTCTGGCTTCTCAACATTAATCTCATTCCAAAACTTTTCTTATTTTCAACAAAATTTGCTGATAACATCTCACCCACTCTCTCATCTGCTCTCTTTTTACATTGTTTTACCACTCTTTTAACCTCTCTTTTTCTCTCCATATACTCTTCCTCCTTGCATCACTTCTACTTTGTAAAAACCTCTCATATGCTAACTTTTTCTCCTTACTACTCTTTACATCATCATTCCACCAATCGCTCCTCTTCCCCCCCACACCCTGCCTGTAACCTACAAACTTCTGCTGAACACTCTAACACTACATTTTTAAATCTATCCCATACATTTTCAACCCCATTGCCTACACTCTCACTAGCCCATCTATCCTCCAATAGTTGTTTATATCTTACCCTATCTGCCTCCTCTTTTAGTTTATAAACCTTCACCTCTCTCTTACTTACTGATTCTATTTTCCTTGTATCCCATCTACCTTTACTCCCACTGTAGCTATAACTAAAAGTGATCTGATATATTGTGGCCCCTCTATAAACATGTACATCCTGAAGTCTACTCAACAGTCTTTATCTACCAATACATAGTCCAACAAACTACTGTCATTACGCCCTACATCATATCTTGTATACTTATTTATCCTCTTTTTCTTAAAATATGTATACCTATAACTAAAGCCCTTTCTATACAAGTTCAATCAAAGGGCTCCCATTATCATTTACACCTGGCACCCCAAACTTACCTACTCCCCCTCTCTGCATGTTTCTCCCACTTTAGCATTTAGGTCCCCTACCACAATTACTCTCATTTGGTTCAAAAGTTCCTATACATTCGCTTAACATCTCCCAAAATCTCTCTCTCTCTCTACACTCCTCTCTTCTCCAGGTGCATACACGCTTATTATGACCCACTTTTCGCATCCGACCCTTATTTTAATCCACATAATCCTTGAATTTACACATTCATATTCCCTCTTTCCTTCCATAACTGATCCTTCAACATTATTGCTACCCTTCCTTAGCTCTAACTCTCTCAGATACTCCTGACTTAATCCCATTTATTTCTCCCCATGAAACTCGCCTATCCCCTTCAGCTTTGTTTCGCTTAGGGCCAGGACATCCAACTTCTTTTCATTCATAACATTGGCAATCATATCTTTCTTATCATCCACTACATCCACGCACATTCAGACAACCCATATATATATATATATATATATATATATATATATATATATATATATATATATATATATATATATATATATATATACCACACACCTATATATGCTTGAATATTTTGCGCCATTTATATGAATCTATTTCTCATTAAAGTTCTTTCATAAATGCTTTTTTATATCAATTAAGGACATCAATACTTTTTCAGCATTGACTAACACCAGCCATAAAATAATCGACTCAGTTTAAATCATATATTCAATATAACGTCAATGAAATATTCTGCATCTGGGGCTGCAAAAAAACAATTCACTCCAGAAGCTGGACTGATGTTTTCCACTCACTTGAATTCCTTGATTCCAGTTAGGGACTCTTGATGCAAGGAATTAAACCTGTTTACCATCCTTCGGCTCAGTCTTGATTGTTCCCGATACCCCTCATTGCTGCATGACCCACTGGGTTTAGCGCCTCCCCCTAAATATAATAATAAGAAAAGAAAAGAAGAAAAGAAACACGAAGAACACGAAGAAGAAGACGACGAAAGAAGAAATAGCAACTAATAATAACAAATAATAAACAGGGTTTTTTCAAATACTGGAATCAACTAGATACTTTACAGAGGATATGTACCTCGTGCGAGTCATTCAGCCTAAGTGTACGAGGCCTCAGCCTCCTTTTCGAGTGTTGATCGGATGCCCAGCGGAATTCTAACTTTTTATTCGGAAGCGATTTCAGATCATAAATAGTACTAGGGCAGAAATAACATTGGCAGGGGACACAAAGATCGCAGTCAGCAGGACTCGATCCCACTACCAAAAGAGATGGGCGGGTTCCCTAGTGACGCTCTTATCCACATTTCTTAGGGTTTTAATTGATCTGTTTGTCTGAGAACTATGTCACTTGTGACTCTGATCTTGCATATTATATTTTTGTCCCGTGCTATATAATTTATTATTTCTAAAATCTCACTAGTATCTTTTCCTTGAGTAATACAAGACACTTCACAAGACGAAATAACTAATAAACCTGTAATCGATATAATAATCTCGAAATTTATTCTCTAAAAATAATTTATTTCAGTAATTACAATAGCGTTATTTGTTTTCGAAAAACAAGATATATTATTTTTGGGACCTCCTTTCCATAACGAGAAAAAAAGAAAATTAGATGCATATATTTTTTTTTTATAATTAATAAGAGTCTAGTCTGAATACGTAATGAGTGATAAAAGAAATGAGTGTTAAACATTTTTAATGCAATTTCCCCAATTTGGTACTCATGCAGCAGGGAGGGCACGCCCACACACACACACACACACACACATACCACATTGTTATCGTGAGCACTCTATCACAGACTTGTCCACTTGATCGATACACCACTTTGTGACCTCACCTGTAATTACTCCTCCCTAAGGTATAGAAGACTATGAGTGGGTCTTTAACCTTTGTATTTACGAGAGGAGTAGGGAGTGAGGGGGGGAGGGGTGAAGGGGACGGACGTAGAGGGAGACGGGGAGGGGGAGGGGAGGGAAAAAGGAATGCGGGAGGGAGACATGAAAGAGGGGTGAGATAAAATTAAGGTAGGTATGTGTTTTTTGTACTCACCTAGTCAGGTCCCAGCTCCTGGCCCCGCCTCTTCACTCGGTCACTCTTTCTGCTGCATGAGCTTTATCATACCTCTTATTAAAGCTATGTATGGATCCTGCCTCCACTACCTCACTTCCAGAAAATTTTCCACTTCCTGACAACTCTTTGACTGAAGAAATACTTCCTAACATCCCTGTGATTCATCTGAGTCTTCAACTTCCAACTGTGACCCCTTGTTGCTGTGTCCCATCTCTGTAACATCCTGTCTCTCTCCACCTTGTCGATTCCTCTCAGTATTTTATATGTCATTATCATATCATCCCTACCTATTCTGTCCTCCAGTGTCGTCAGGTCGATTTCGGGACTAGTCTTGTTGCAAACCTTTGCACTTTCTCTAATTTCCGTATGTGCTTGGTTAAATGTGAATTCCGAACTGGTGCTGCATACTCCAATATAGGCCTAACGTACACAGTGTACAGGACCCTAAACGTTTCCCTTATTGAGATGTCAGAATGCTGTTATTAGGTTTGCTAGGCGCCCATATGCTGCAAGCGGTTATTTGGTTGATGTGCGCCCCCAGGAGATGTGCCTGGTGTTATACTCACCCCAAGATCCTTTTTCTTGAGTGAGGTTTGTAGTCTCTGGCCCCCTAGACTGTACTTCCTCTGCGTTGTTCTTTGCCCTTCCCCAATCTTCATGACTTTGCACTTGGTGGGGTTGAACTTCGGAGCCAGTTGCTGCACCAGGATTGCAGGCTGTCCAGATCCCTTTGTAGATCTGCCTGGTCCTCGTCCGATTGAATTCTTCTCATCAATTTCACATCATCTGCAAACAGGGACACTTCGGAGTCTATTCCTTGCGTCATGTCATTCACAAATACCAGAAACAACACCGGTCCTAGGACTGACCCCTGTGGAACCCTGCTCGTCACCGGCGCCCACTCTTACACCACTTACACCATGATTCGCTGTCTTCCTGACAGGTTTTCCCCTGATTCATTGCAGTGCCTTCCCTGTTATCCCTGCCTGGTCCTCCAACTTTTGTGTGTGTGTGTATGTGTGTGTGTGTTGTGTTTTGTGTGTATGTGTGTGTGTATGCGTGTGGCGAATGTGTGCGCGTGTGTGTAAATTCATTAATAACTATGTATTTGTGGTTGAAAGTACCAGGTGTCAGCTGCCGGTTTCTCCGTTTAATTAAACCAAGCGTGTAGTGTCACAGATTTCCTTTATCGTGGACCCTTTCTAGCCATAAAACTGTGCATGTTTATTGTCTCCCACCTCCTCATCTAAGTCAGTCCTCCTCCTGACAATCTTGAAGCTGAAAAAGTACTTCCCCGACCTCCGTTTCACCCATTTACTTATTTAACTCCCAGGGAAAATATTTTAGCAGGTGGAGTAATTGTAGAGTTTTTAAAATTCTGGGGTCACCTAATTTTTTAACACAAGGCAGGGCGACCCGAAAAGAAGAAACACTTTCATCATCATTCACTCGGTCACTGTCTTGCCAGAGGCTTGCCTACACTACAGTTATAAAACTGCAACTTATTAACACCCCTCCTTCAGAGTGCAGACACTGTACATACTACCTCAGGACTCAAGTCCGGCCTCCCAGTTTCCCCGAATCCCTTCATAAATGTTACCTTGATTACCTCCAACAGCCCGTCAAGTCATATAAACTATTTGTCTCCATTCGTTTCCTGTCTAACATGCTCATGCATGATTGATGGAAGTCCAAGCCCCTTATACAAAACCCCTATTACCCACTCCCTTCAACGTTTTCTAGGGCCCACGCCTACCCACCTTCTTCCACTAAAGATTAATATCTCACCAAGTCATTCTGTTTCGTTCCATCCTTTCTAAATGTCCAACCACCTCAACAGTCCCTCCTCAGCCCTCAGGATAATATATTTAGTAACTCCCCACCTCCTCCTAATTTCCAAACTATTGATTCTCTGCATTATATTCACACCACACATTTCCCTCAGACATGACATCTCCACTGCCTCCAGCCTCCTGCTAGTTGCAACATTCACCACCCATGTCTCACACCCATACAAGAGTGTTGGTGTAACTATACTCTCACACATTCCCCTTTTTGCTTCCATATATAACGTTCTTTCTTAACAGACTCCTCAGTGAATCACTCGCCTTTCAGAGACCCATCTGCTGACAAGTCCACCCCCAGATATCTGAATACATTTACATCCTCCATACTCTCTCCCTTCAATCTGATATCCAGTCTTTCATTACCTATTTTTTATCTTCATCACCTTACTCTTTCCTATGTTCACCTTTAATTTCTTTTTTACATACCTAGGAGTTTGGTAGGGTATGAAAAAGACTTCAACTGAACCTTTTTTCAGTATCTCCCAAAAGCACAGTGTCATCACCAAAAAGCAACTGTGACACACACTTTGTGTTAGATTCTTTAATTTTTAACCCCACACCACTTGCCAACACCGAGCATTCACTTCTCTTACAACGCCATATACTGAACAACCACGGTGATATCACACATCCCTGTCTAAGGCCTACTTTTACTGGGAAATAATCTCCCTCTCTCCTACATACTCTAGCCTGAGCCTCACTATTTTCGTAAAAACTCTTCGCTGCTTTCAGTAATCTACCTCCTATTCCATGAATTTGCAACATCTGTCACATTGTCCCTATCCACATTATCACTCACCTTTTCCAAATCCATAAATGCCACAAAAACCTCTTTACCCTTTCTAAATACTGTTCACCTATATGTTTCACTGTAAACACTTGGTCTACACACCCTCTACCCTTCCTAAAGCCTCCTTGTTCATCTGCTATCCTGTTCTTCGTCTTACTCTTAATTCTTTCAATAATTACTCTATCATACACTTTATCAGGTATACTCAATAGGCTTATTCCCCTATAATTTTTACACTCTTTTGTCCCCTTTGCCGTTATACAAAAAAACAACATGATCTCTGCCAATCCCTAGGTACCTTACCTTGTTCCATGCCGTTATTAAAAAAAAACACTAACCACTCCAAAACTATATCCCCACCTGCTTTTAGCATTTCTGTCTTTATCTCATCAATCCCAGCTGCTTTACCGCCTTTCTTTCTACCCACTGCCCCACGCTCTTTTCCCAAACTCACAACTGGCTTTTCCATACTCCTACAAATTGTTATACCTGCCTGCCCAATACATGAAACCACAGCTTCACTATCTTCATCAACATTTAACAGTTCCTCAAAATATTCCCTCCATCTTTCCCATACCTCTAACTCTCCATCTAATAACTCTCCTCTTCTATTTTTAACTGTCAAAACCATTCGTTTCCTAGACTTTCTCAACTAATTAATCTCACCCCAATTTTTTTTTATTCTCAACAAAATTCGTTGATAGCATCTCCCCCTCTCTTATTTGCTCTCCTTTTACATTCCTTCACCACCTCTTAACCTCTCTTTTTCTCTCTGTATACTCCTCCTTCCTTGTATCACTTCTAGTTTGTAAAAACCTAAAAGTATTAGAAATAAAATGTTAAAAAAATGCCACAGACAGGTTGTACACACCTCTGAGGTTCTAATACAATGACTGCCACTCATAAATACCTACCAAGATGATATACATGAAGAGAGGCTACCAGTGACGAGACAGCGCTGCATTATATTTCCTCATCAGTTGCTAGTTTTCTAAACTTTTTTTATAATAATTTCCTCATCAGTGCCAGAGCATGATGGTGGACAGTGAGAACAACGGGTTTTTTTTTCGAAAAGGTGGGAGGTAGGGGACAGATTTCTGGGAAGACCAGATGGATGATAAGAACTGTTCTAGTCTTCAACCACACATCCCTAAGCATGGTTAACTATTCACTGCCTTAGTATTGTATACTGTGTGTAGAGTAGTACCAGCGGCTGGCATAACCATGGTAAAGCAGATGTGCCTAGCAGAAACATCTCTTACCCTTCCATACTTCAGGTGAAGAACATTACAACAACTAAGCCTTCTTGAAGACTGAGCCACTACTCCAACATTTGATAATCGTTATTGTGGAAACGTGTCACCAGCCAGTGTCTTCCTCAGTCCAATACAGATGAGTTTGAGGCAATCAGTCCCTCAACGTTACACAAGTGTCTCATTCTTCAACTTGTCAGTTTTATAAATCATTTACATCACAACTAACACCTGTAATAACACTGTCCAAACCTCCCATCCCCTGAGACACCCACCCAGTCCAACTGAACACATGTCTCCTCCCTCCCCCACCAACACATTGAGACACATTGAGTGATAGGGGAAAAGGTTACAACTAGCCGGTCATGAAGCCAAGAAAATCGCGTATCTAACAATATGGAAAAAAAGGCATATGTCAGTTTTGTGGAGAACATGTTCTCAGTAATAATTGCGTTGGTGATTTCAATGGCCTCTGCAGAGAGTAGCCACTGCTCCGAAAAACAGCTGATGGCTCAAGGAAGCGATGACTTCTAATGGAAATCAACTCGTCAGTAAGCAAGACTATGGAAATAAATGGTATAAAATACCGAACAATGGAAAAATAAACACATAAGCAGTATAATGTGATACTTTATTGACAACGTTTCGCCCGCAGTGGCTTTATCTGTGACTCGATAAAGCCCGCGTGGGCGAGCGACAGGATCACATTATACTGTGTTTATTTCCAACAGGCTATGTCACACCCCAAAATCAGTTCGCTTTCACGCTGAGAGTAAATATGCAGACTTTCTTCGGCAGTTAAATGGAAGGTAAGTAACTTAGAAACCAGATGCACTATTAGGGCATGGCACATCCTGCTTCTTTTGACAACGATGATCTAGCAGAACCTACACGAGGCACCAAATCCTTTGCTTCATCAATCAAAGCCGTATGTAACTTTCCTAAAACAGAAAACTTGATCCCTTTGCCCCATCAACTCTCGAATAACCGAAGAGGACTCAAGAAAAGAGCCACTGTTAGAGAAAGTTTGTGCACAAGTCAGTAGAAAAATTGAGGAAGTCAACACAGTTGGGGGCAATCACAATAATTACCAATGATGAAAACATTGTCCCCTGACACAAACATCCAACAAACATAATGAAAATATATTTTTTCCGTTAGGTTCAGAATGATTTTGCGGAATTATTGCATACACAAATTTTCGCTTGTCTTATATGGCAAGAAGAGCGTTGCTATTTAAGCCAAAATCGCAAGTTTTACCTAATCGGCACGACATATATATTATTGGTAAAACTTGCAATTTTGGCAAATGAACACTCTTCTTGCCATATAAACAAGCGAAAATTGTATGCAATAATTCCAAAAAAATATTCTGAACCTAATGAAAAAATATATTTCGATTATGTTTGTTATTAAATTATTGTTACCGTATCTAAAATATATTTAGTTGGGTTAGGCTAAATTAAATTGGGCGTGTTGTAATAAGGTTAGGTAGGTTTTCAAAGTTTCTCTTGGTACAGAATTATAAATTTTTACATTAACATAAATTAAAAAATATATCTTTAAACGTATAAGAAAATTTTAGAAAGGACTTAATTTTAAATGAGTTCTTGCTAATTGACCAGTTTTACCTAATCGGCACGACATATATATATATATATATATATATATATATGGAGCCAGGATCTGGGATAACCTAACAGGCTCTGAAACCAGGCCTGCTCCCCAACAACTACAAACAGTCCACTGGGATGGCCCAATAGTAGAGAATATAGCCTCAGCAATGCTTCAGAGTGTGTCAGGGAAGGATAGAGCCCGCCTACTTGCAGTAGAGCTCCTCATGCAGGGGACTTTCTTTTGGCTGTTCCCAACTCCAGCCTTGGCACACGCCTCGACCCACAGACCATCCGCATTGGTGTTGCCCTTCGACTTGCCGCCCCTATTCTCGCCGAACACAGGTGTATTTGTGGCAGTGAAGCAGCAGACCGATTCGGGTACCATGGTCTTGTGTGTCGTAAATCCGAGGAAAGATTGCAAGACATGAAGAGGTTAATAACATTATCAGAGGAGCCTCACAGCAGCCGGATGCCCAGCAGTAAGGGAACCACCCCAACTATGCAGATCTGATGGCAACCAAAGCGTCAGATGGTATCACCCTTCAAGCCTGGACAGACGGCAAGCAGGTGGTGTGGGACTACACATGTGCATCTACCTTGGCTGATACCTATCTCCAGTACACCAGGGAGGAAGGAGGGGCTGCTGCCGCCTTCAGGGAGTCCCAGAAGTCGAGAAAATATGGAGAACTTGCCCATCATTATATATTTGTTCCCATAGGCTCAGAGACCCTTGGCTCATGGGGAAAGAGTGCATCTAAGTTCCTCAAGGAGCTGGGCAAAGACTCAACAGGGTAACTAGGGATCCCAGGGCAGCTAGTTTTCTGTTCCAGCGACTCAGCGCTGCTGTTCAGAGGGTAATGCATGCTGTATTCTGGGCACGCGCACCAGCTCGGAAGAGCTGGATGAGATTTTCGCATTATAATCAGTGACAAAGATGTAACAATATGTACTAGACATGTATCTCTCACCTCGTGTACTGTATATGCCATCTTTATATCAACAATGTATCTCTCAAATCTTTTTTTATTATGTAATAAAACATACCTATTGGTAAAAAAAAATTAAAAGATGGGGTGGTAGGAGAAGTGGAATATTCAAATGGCATCAGGAAGAAATCCAAATATTCTTCCTTGAAGTCTTTTTATCCACTTCTCCGAGGCTATGGGTCCCACAATTTGTACCAGAGGTGGACCCCATCTCTTGCGAAAACCTTCTGCTGGCATTCAAATCCACTGCTAGCAGTACCCTATCCCACATTCCTAAAGCAGCTCGCCCATATGCAGCAGGGAAATTCACAGACCTTCTTAAGCAGGTGAATGGAGGTTCCACCAATTTAGAAACCCGAGGCACCATTAAAGCATGGCGCAACCTACTCCTGTTTGGCAATGTTTGTCTTGCAGTTCCTGAACGACGAGGCAAACTGCTAACCACTTCAGTCATCAAGGCGGTGCGCAACTACCCAAGAACAGATAATTGTGTCCCTCTGCCCCACCATCGCAGGAATCACAGAGGTAGACCCAAGAAAAATTCCACTGAAAACGAGAAAATTTGCGCACAGGTTAGCAAAAAAATCGAAGAAGGCAACACAGTGGGAGCAATCAGAATAATTACAAGTGCCGACACTGTAGCTCCCAAAGATGAGACCACAGCTCAAGCACTAAGAGACAAGCATCCAACAAGGGACACCATAGCTATCAACAACAACCCTGAAGGAGACCCCATCACTGAACAATTAATTTTGCCAGTATCAGAAGTGTATAAGGCGATAGTGTCATTTCCAGCAGGATCTGCAGGAGGTTACACTGGAATTCGACCACAACACCTCAAAGAGATGGTAAATCCAGTACTCGGAGCATCTGCATCAATTCTCCTCACCGAATTAACAACTTTTGTCAACAACTGCCTTGCTGGGCGAATCCCAGAAGAAATTAAACCTTTCTTTTTGGAGCCTCATTATGCGCTTTGAAGAAGAAGGATGGGGGAATCAGACCCATTGCTGTTGGTAACACACTTCGCCGCCTAGTTGCCAAAGCAGCATTAAGAAACATTCGCCTAGAAGCTGCCAGTTTACTCCAGCCACACCAACTGGGCTTTGGGGTCTCTCAAGGCAGTGAAGCCGCAGCTCATGCGGCAAGGGCCTACATCAGGGACCTATCAGAAGACAAGGCCGTAGTCAAACTTGACTTTAGAAATGCCTTTAATATGGTGAAGAGAGATGTGGTCTTGCCAGCCGTTCGGGATCAGTTCCCAGTCTCTTTCCCTTCATTTCAGCTGGCTACAGCAAACCCTCGACTCTTTTGTTTGGGGAACATGAAATTCCCTCGTCTGAGGGTGTTCAGCAGGGTGATCCACTCGCTCCCTTCTCTTCTGTTTGGCAGTAAGAGAACTAACTTCCAGCCTATGCAGCGAGCTCAACATCTGGTACCTGGATGATGGCACTCTGGCAGGTACTAGGGAGTCCTTGTTAGAGGACCTACAACGGGTGAAGACACAAGGAGAAGCCTTAGGACTCATCCTTAATCCCTCAAAGTGTGAAATTATCACAACAAATCAGGAAATAATCAATGCAGTGCAAACAATCCTCCCAGAAGTCACTACTACCACTCCATCCAACAGTACCCTCCTGGGAGCACCGCTGGGTCACCACGCCATCGACACTGTCCTCAAGGACAAAGTGAATGACCTGAAAGAATGGAGGAGAGAATAAGTGATCTTGATGCCCATGATGCTCTGTATCTCCTCACAAGGTGTCTTACTATGCCAAGACTCACTTACTTCCTGAGGTGCGCACCCTCTTTTGAAAACCCAACACTTGACGAGTATGACGCACACCTGAGATCAACCTTCAAGAAGGCACTGAATCTGTCACTAGAGGATCAGCAATGGGAGCAGGCAACCCTCCCAGTGCGACTGGGAGGTATAGGGGTGCGCAAAGCAAGGCAGGTAGCGTTACCTGCATTTCTGTCATCGTGTTTGGCTTCCAGTGGATTAGTCAAGAGGATTGTCCCTGAACGTTTGAGAGGGGTGGTGGGAGCTCAAGACCCCAAGTTCATTGAAGCAGCAGTGCAGTGGGACATCCTGGCAGACTCCTCCAGTAGACCAGCTCCTCCCAAAGAGCACAAACAGTCCCACTGGGACAAACCGATCATGGAAAAAATTTCCAACACAATGCTCACCAACGCTTCAGGAAAGGACAAAGCTCGTCTCCTAGCGGTGAAGGCACCACACTCAGGAGATTTCCTTCTTGCTGTTCCCAATTCCTCTCTGGGGACTCGACTCGACCCACAGGCCATTCGGATTGGTGTTGCTCTTCGCCTAGCCGCCCCCATACTCACCGAACATAGGTGTATTTGCGGCAGGGCGACGGCTGACCAATTCGGACTTCATGGTCTAGTGTGTCACACATCAGAAGGGAAGTATGCTAGACATGAGGAGGTCAATGACATCATAAAGAGAAGCCTCGCCACAGCCCGTTGCCCAGCTCAGCAGGGAACCCCAAGTGCAGAGGTCTGATGGAAGTCAAAAGCGTCCTGATGGAGCCACAATGCTACCCTGGAAGGATGGTAAGCAGATTGCTTGGGACTACACCTGTGCTGCCACATTGGCAGACACCTACCTGCCACACTCCTTAGCCGAAGGGGGTGGAGCTGCCAGCCACAGGGAGACCCAGAAGACCCGCAAATATGAAGACCTTCCCTCTTGCTATAACTTCATCCCAATAGGGTCGGAGACCCATGGAGCATGGGGCAAGTGTGCTCTAAAGTTTCTCAAAGAGCTGGGTGGAAAACTCATCATAGAAACCAAGGACCACAGGGCGACCAGCTTCCTGTTTCAGAGACTCAGTGTTGCGATCCAGAGGGAAATGCCTGCAGTATTCTGGGCACGCGGCCCACTGCCGGGAGTTGGACGAAGTATTTGACATGTAGCTCTGAGTTGTTATCTATGTTTTTACTCCCCATTGTATTTTGTATTTTGTCTTGAAATAAAGTTTGTATAAAAAAAAAAAGATGGGGTAGTAGGGAAGTGGAATATTCAAATGGCTTCAGAAAGAAATCTAAATATTCTTCCTTGAAGTCTTTTTATCCACTTCTCCGAGGCAATGGGTCCCACAATTGACACTATATATATATATATATATATATATATATATTATATATATATTATATATATATATATATTATATATATATATATATATATATATATATATATATATATATATATATATATATATATATATATATATATATATATATATATATAATTAGTATAACCACAATGAAAGCAGTGAATAGGTCCTCTAAGTACTTCTTGCTATATATAATTTCACTCCAGTGTTTCTCCCCCATTAGCGTTACCTCCTCTCTTATTGGTAGATAAGTTTCTTGTACGGTACAAGGACGAATGTTCGCTTGTAATCTAAGAAATTTCAGTTGAATCACTTTTATTTTTCATGATTTATCTGTTTGTCTTGTAAATCTGGTAAATTTCTGGAACAAACTGTAATTTTCCCAACCCATCATGATTTTTTTTTCTGTCCCTTCCATACCATCATATTTCTTTAGCTTACACAATCTACTGTTGCAGTGTCTCTCTCTTTCTCTTTCTCTCTCTCACTCTCTCTTTTTTTTTACACATGCTTTGACAAGGTTAGGTTAAGGATCCCTAACTTTATTGACAAGCTAAGAGCTGTTACCTACATCAGCTCATTTGAAAGCATTTTATTGTTATGAAACATACAAGTAGGGAACAGGATGAAGTTGGAGTCATCTGTGGGTCAGCATTTTCATTTGATCAACTGACTTTATCTCGTTGACATCATTATGCTGTACGAATGTGTTCCAGACTCGAGTCATCCTGGGGATAAATGATCTCAGATGAAGTGATGTTCTGGAGAAGGGTACTGCCAGAGTGAAGTTGCTGCTGGCTGCCAGTCTTGTGGTATAGAAGCTTGCTTCTCACTGTCCTCGAAGTGGAGCCAAGTGTGGTACTTTGACAATGTTGGCCTTGTACATAACAGTAAGGCTGCCCACATCTCTCTCTCTCTCTCTCTTCTCTCTCTCTCTCTCTCTCTCTCTCTCTCTCTCTCTCTCTCTCTCTCTCTCTCCCCGTCTCTCTCTCTCCCGTCTCTCTCTCCTTCATAATACTAAAAACTATTTGAAGTTAAACTGAGTCAATATTTCAAAACAATGAATATAATTTCGAGGTAGGAAATGCAACATGAAAAGCATGCGAAGTCTTTTTTGTTTGTTTTGCATTTTGCAGACAGAATTACAACAGACTGGAAGTAATTATCCGCCGAAGTTATAAGCACGAAAATAATCTAGTCATTTAGTACCAGCTGGAGAGGCATTATGAAAATATAGGACTTAGCTGGGTATTTTGCTGGGGCAAACTCAACACATTTCTGATGTCTGTCCAGCAGCTATATCACAACAATCTGTTGACGACTAGTCTTTCCACGTTAACAAATGTAGTAGGGTACAAGTAGTTGCGTTGGTGGTTGTTAGTCATAACAGTGGTTCACGACGACCTCTACCGCAACATTCACAAGAGGAACTATATCAGTGGTTCTTAACCTTTGTAAGTGTCCGTACACCCCCTTAGTTGTCTTAAAATTATCACTTGCCAAAAAAAAATCTTAAAACTTTAATTTCTTTGGTAAATTTTCTGTATTCATTTACATCAAAAACAAATATAAAGATAACGTAGATAAATGACACATTTGTGAAAAAACTTATATTCAATTACAAGAAAAAAATACATTTGTCATACACAGTTGTATGAGTGACAGTAGTGAAACACGAGTATTTACAGTAGAGACAGTAAGTATTAGTAGACAGAATTAGTTGTAACTCATCCACATCTTTCTGTCCTGTTAAGTCCATTTTTTTTTATCAAAAGGGTATGATAGATTTTCTTTCATTTGTCTCATACTGGCAGTTATCGGAGGAAGAAGAGGGTGAGGAGAGAGCCTTCCGTTGTACTATCACTGAGACATCTAGTTAATATGTGATGGTCCTTTCTCTTTAGACAGAAGTAGTGTATATAGCTTTCACAAGGAAGTCTCAGTGTGGACTTGTACGTCTTCTCTCTCTCTCTATCTCTCTCTCTCTCTCTCTCTCTCTCTCTCTCTCTCTCTCTCTCTCTCTCTCTCTCTCTCTCTCTCTCTCTCTCTCTCTCTCACAACTCCTTACTTCCTCCCCTTTCTCTTTAACATTTCAGACGCATATAAGCTGCCCTAAAATAAATGATTACTCAGACGCAGGTGGTAAAAAAGAGCAGAGCCTCAGAGAAGCGCTCCCTCATTCACTGTTTACTCTCCTGTAAGAGTAGGAATAAAGATGGGTTATCTCGCTTTTCTCTCTCTCTCTCTCTCTCTCTCTCTCTCTCTCTCTCTCTCTCTCTCTCTCTCTCTCTCTCTCTCTCTCTCTCTCTCTCTCTCTCTGATATTATATTTATTTCATCATTTCTACTGAACATTCCTCACATGACTTTTGCTCTGTTTGAGAACCTTTCTCCGTCTCCTTGTTTCTCCCATCTTTTATTTTCTCTTTAATCTTCTTGACCTCCCTCCATCTCTCTGTCTCCTCTTCCGCTTTTTATCTCCATACCGTCTTCCTAACTGCCTATCTTTTTCCTGTCTCTCTTATACTCCACATCTTCCATCTCTCTCAACCTCCCCCTTTTCATCCCCTCCTTCCTCTTCCTTTTTCCTGTCTCTCTCCCCCTTCCTATCTACCTTCCACCCTCTTCGCGTTACTTCCTGCTTCTCTTTCACCAACCTCATCACACTAATGGTGGCAGGAGCAGACCCCAGCACCTCCCCACTAACCTCTTCCTTCACCTTCCTCTGCAAAGTCTCCTCTCAACACCATCATTCTTCACCTTCCATCGAATATCTTGACCTTACACACCTAGTCAATACTGTCGCCTCTGCCAACACTTCCGCAAATACCTCGGCAACTAATGACCTTACAAACAGAGTTCGCCGTCAACACACTTTCGAGGTTCAACGATTTTGCAAGAAGTACCTCTTGTTTTTAGCTCAGTCATTCGTGTTAGGTGGTTTTGCATTACGACATATCCCTATCCATGTACCCCGCACCTTTGTTAATGCTTCTACCGGCAACCTTGTTATTGCGGCTTTATCACTCACAAGGGGGTTTACCACTCCAGTGTTCTTTATCATTCACAGTGGGCATTGTCACCTTAAGGATTCAACTACCACAGTGGTGGTGCTTTATCACCCACAGTATACCTGATTATTGTCTACCAACTCTGCTAATGCTTCCGCATCAGACATCTCTCTTACCTGGCATCTAATTAGGATTCAGTAGGGACGGGGGAAGGATGTTCTTAATGGTAAATTTTCATTGTGATAAGCAGACCGTTGTCTAGATCAGGGATTCTCTACTTTTCCTGCCCATTAACCCCTCGGCAGTTTTTCTCCATTTACCCCCTTCTTATACAAAAATTAATCACCATCATAAAGGGACAGAAAAAAAGCTCAGAAAAATACATTATTCAGGTTTTGAACAAAAATGAAATATACATTCTTATCACCAAAAATAAAAAAAAAAAAAACATTCTTTTCTAAAAATAATTATACAGTCCATTTTTATCACAAAAAAAAAAAAAAATAAAATAAAAACACCAGAAACATTATCATGGGCACTGGTGATTCCTTGAATCAATCAGTTTGTTTATTGAGGACCTTTATGACAATGCTGCTGTCATTCGTCATCGGCTTTCAGTCGGTTCGGTTTGTCTTATTGCTACTAAACTTGAGAACCCTGATTCCATGTTTGTAGTGACAAAAGTAACAAAAAGACCCAAAAACGAACACCAACCTTTTCAAATTTTCTCGGGTAGCTGAGGATTGGTCAATCAGCTCTCTCTCTCTCTCTCTCTCCCACACACACACACACACACACACACACACACACACACACACACACACACACACATTTTACAAAATGAAATTTAATTGAATTATTCAATTATCAGATAATCAAATATTTACTCCTTGCCTTGTATTTTTGGCCCCAGGCTAAATTTACCCTGGTTGAGAATCACTGGTCTAGATTATACTGGTTTTCAGCATCCCAGACACCGCAGACCTGGTCTCATATCATCTCTTAAGCATCACTGATACAAACCTGGTCGTCTGATCATACTCTTGACCCAGTATCACGATTGGACCGGTCGTCTAGATCTACTCTTGACCCAATCCTGATGTACACAGACCTGGTAGTCTGAATTCTCTTGGTCCATCCTTGTCCAAGACCGGTCTCTAAAATCATACTCTTGGCCCACATCAAGATGTACGACCTGGTCGTCTAGATCAACTCTTGGTCCAGCATCACTGATGTACCACAGACCTGGTCGTCAGATCTACTCTTGGTCCAGCATCCTGAAGTACACAGACCTGGTCTCTAGATCATACTCTTGGAGCATCAATGATGTACACAGACCTGGTCTCTAGATCATACTCTTGGTCCAGCATCACTGATGTACACAGACCTGGTCGTCTAGATCATACTCTTGGTCCAGCATCACTGATTTACAGACCTGGTGTCTAGATCAAATCTGGCCCCATATCCGTGTACACCGACCTGGTCGTCTAGATCATACTCTTGGTCCAGCATCCTGATGTACACAGACCTGGTCGTCTAGATCATACTCTTGGCCCAGCATCACTGAAGTACACAGACCTGGTCGTCAGATCTCTCTTGGCCCAGTATACTGATTACACAGACCTGGTCGTCTAGATCATCTCTTGGCCCAGCATCCGAAGTACACAGACCTGGTCGTCTAGATCATACTCTTGGCCCAGCATCACTGAAGTACAGACCTGGTCGTCTAGAACATACTCTTGGTCCGCTCACTGAAGTACACAGACATGGTCGTCTAGATCGCCTCTTGGCCCAGCATCACTGATGTACACAGCCTGGTCGTCTAGATCATACTCTTGGTGCATCACTGATTACACAGACCTGGTAGTCTAGATCATACTCTTGGTCCAGCATCACTGATGTACAAGACCGGTCGTCTAGTCCATACTCTTGGTCCAGCATCACTGATGTCAAGACCTGGTCGTCGATCTACTCTTGGCCCAGCATCACTGATGTACATAGACCTGGTCTTCTAGATCATACTCTTGGTCCAGCATCACTGAATACACAGACCTGGTCGTCTAGATCATACTCTTGGCCCAGCATCCTGAATACAAGACCGGTCTCTAGATCATACTCTTGGCCCTCACTGAGTACCAGACCTGGTCGTCTGGATCAAAGGTGGTCCAGCATCACTGATGTACGACCTGGTCGTCGGATCTGGTGGTCCAGCATCACTGATGTACCGACCTGGTCTTGGATCATACTGGTGGTCAAAATCAAAGTCAATGATTGCCCTTTCCATACAATATTGCTGCTCTTCCGTCGCCAGCTGCTGCTAAAACCTTGATCGAATTTTAATACTTCTGCGGGACCCAAAACTCTTTACTACTATTTTTACTCTCTTTTTCTCTCTCTCTTCTCTCTCTCTCTCTCTCTCTCTCTCTCTCTCTCTCTCTCTCTCTCTCTCTCTCTGCTCTGCTGCTGCTGCTGCTGCTGCTGCTTCTGCTGCTGCTGCTGCTGCTGCTGCTGCTGCTGCTGCTGCTGCTGCTGCTGCTGCTGCTGCTGCTTCTTCTGCTGCTGCTGCTGCTGCTGCTGCTGCTGCTGCTGCTGCTGCTGCTGCGCTGCTGCTGCTCTGCTGCTGCTGCTGCTCTGCTCTCTGCTATCTGCTTTTCTCTACTACTACTATTTTACTTCTTCTACTTTTCTACTTTCTTCTTCTTCTTCTTCTTCTTCTTCTTCTTCTTCTTCTTCTTCTTCTTCTTCTTCTTTTCTTCTTCTTCTTCTTCTTCTTCTTCTTCTTCTTCTTCTTCTTCTTCTTCTTCTTCTTCTTCTTCTTCTTCTTCTTCTTCTTCTTCTTCTTCTTCTTCTTCTTCTTCTTCTTCTTCTTCTTCTTCTTCTTCTTCTTCTTCTTCTTCTTCTTCTTCTTCTTCTTCTTCTTCTTCTTCTTCTTCTTCTTCTTCTTCTTTCTTCTTCTCTTCTTCTTCTTCTTCTGCTGCTTCTTCTTCTGCTCTGCTTCTTCTTCTGCTGCTTCTTCTTCTTCTTCTGCTTCTTCTTCTCTTCTGCTTCTTCTTTCTTCTGCTTCTTCTTCTGCTTCTGCTTCTTTTCTCTTCTGCTTCTTTCTTCTTCTTCTTTCTGCTTCTTCTTCTTCTCTGTTTTTTTTTCTTTTTTCTTCTTCCCC